>JASDQU010011476.1:146692-172873 GCA_032191745.1 Picea mariana | reverse complement strand
AATTCAATTCATGCTTTTAAGTACGTTATAGATCAGATTTCAATCATGTTCAATAAAACCTTAGTTTCATAAGTGTAATGAATGTGTGAGGAACTTGATTGTTGATAAACTTATATTTTCTTTAACTACGCAATTTTAACCTTTATGAGCTATCTGCATAGACTTCGCTAATATTCTTGAGATAAAAGACGAATTCTCAGGTTGATAAATTAATGTTAAACTAAGGTTTCTTTTAGGACATCTTTAGAGCCCAACATTTGGCACCGTTTTTGGCGAGAGTGTCAAAGATAGCATAGGTTATGTCTCTGGAGGATTAGGTATTGAAGACGGAAGGTAAGAACCTACATAGGCAATAAGTAAATTGCTTATGTCAGTGCCTACCCCCAGCTGATATATAGAGATTGTATAGGTGTTTAGAATTTTCTTTGTGTAAAGTGTGTATGACCAAAAAGAAAGAACTTGAAAAACCAAAAACCCCACCAATCATAGATGACATCATCCGAAAATTTGAATATGAAGCTTCGGTTGGACCCAGGAGAGACTCCACCCATATCCCTCAGGCAATAGTTTCACCAACTACAGCCCATGCTGAGGTTCACAACAAAACTAGAGGGACTGAGCAAAGTTTTCAAAGTACAAATCTTCCACCTCTCGGCCCTTTAGAAGAGGGAAATTCTTGTAATACGGAGGAAGGAGAAGGCATACCTGAAATCCCAGACAGAGGTAGTGTAACCAAATCCCCTAGGGAGTCAAGTAATCAATCAAAAGAGAACCCATGCCAATAAATTCCTGAATATTATTGGCATATCTTTGACCAAATGGCTCAACAAAATCAACAACAACCCCAGACCTCCATGTTGGAATATCCGATAGTTTATCCAGTTGCCAATGCCCTTATGAAAGCAATTCTCCTACAKAATCTGCCAACCTTTCATGGATTGATTTCAGAAGACCTGGATGCATTCTTATTCGAATTTGATGTCCTATGTAGGGGTTATGATTACACCTCTGAASCCCAAAAACAAAAGTTTTACCCTTTGAATTTGAAAGGGGCAKCTCTGCATTGGTTTATGGGACTAGGAGGTAGAACTCTAAACTCATGGGATCATATGAAACATGCCTTCTTGACAAAATATCAAGATTATTGTAGAACCAAGGATCTAAAAGATGAAATCTTTCAAATGACTACAAAAGAAAACAMGACATTATAAGAATATGTTGAAAGGTTCCAATACAATMTGCAAAGATCCCCTTATGGTACATTACTAGGTGAAGTGCTCAAAGCCACTTTGATAAAGGGAATGAAAGATGAATGGGTAGAAACATTGAATTTAATGGGAAAGGGTGATATCTATCAAGAAACTTATGATAACATCATTCAGTTGTGCATYGGGTGCTCACATAGAAGTACATGGACCAGGCCAGGGATGCAGACTCCCCTCACCAAAAATAGTAATATTACTAGCGGAGGCATCACCCGAGCAAAAGTCAGTAATCTCTTAGAAAATTTCAAAACTGATAATCTGAGCACTCTGAATACACAATTGGATGTATTGTAGGCCAAACAGAAGCAGAACAGACCTTAGCCATATTTTTCCAAAGATGCAGAAAAAAACATGGTCCAAGGGAATGTCCATTGGATGTGGTTTGGGTGTGTGCTATTTGTGATAAAGACCACGCAACATATCAATGCCCATCACTCCCAGGATTAAAAGCTGTATTTAGAGAAGTGGAAGAGGAAACAAAACCATTATATTTGATGGCTCAACATCACCAATGGCAGGCTCGGCCTCCAGGTACACTACATGATCTTTCTTCTTTCTTTCCGAACAATATAATCAACAAAAAAATTATGGAAACACATGGCAGAGCCAACTATTTTCTAACCCCACTTGGCAGTCCCAACAATATCTAGTTGTAAATCCCACTTGGCCAAACCAAACAGCTACAAACCCCATTTGGAAAAATCAACCAGTTGCAAATTCTACCTGGCCTAACATACAATACCCTACCTCATCCTAGAAAAACTCAAACAACAACCCCTACCCTTCACAGTGGTCCAATACGACTGCCCAAAACCCAATTTGGAACTAGAATTGGCAGCGTCCCATGGGAATGACCAATCAACCCATGGGGATGGCCCCTCAAACCCAACCCACTTTGCAAGATCCACTCCAACTACCCCAGAACCCTCAATCGCAATTACGCCCTCAATTACCAGCCCAACCTCACCCAAATCCTAATAATAGACTATCCTAGCTCATCCAGATTATGGAAAATGTGGAAGGGGAAATCAACTCGATAGGGTGCAATGAACTTCGGTTGAGATCGGGATACATAATGTCTCCTGAATAAAGTAATGCTTCCCAAGAGAAGGAGAATGAAAATAACATACAACCAACAATAACACCCTTGACTATGGTCATAACGAAAGAAGCAGAGCAGGGGGGAAACATAGTCGAACCACATGATTCTGATAAGGATGTAACTCGTCCTCCTCCATTCCTTGAAAGGTTGATGATAGAAAAACCTATTGTGTATCCCAAATTTGACATTGCAGGGGAACTCAAGAATTTATATGTTAAAATCCCACTCGTGCAGGCTCTGCAAGACATCCCGATTTATGCAAAGACAATCAAGGAATTATGTGGAAGGAAGCATGTTAGAAAAGTAAAAAATTCATCATCATCTGTAGCCTTGTCTGATCTCATTTTAGGGAGACAAGAATCAGTCAAATATGAAGACCCAGGGAACCCCATAGTAACATTTCAGATCCAAGGTTGTTCTTTTCCAAATACACTAGTAGATTTGGGGGCAGCCATCAACATCCTGACCATGGAAACCTGCAACACCCTGGGTTTCGACTCCTTTGAACCTACCCCAATTATGTTACAATTGGTTGGTCGATCAGTGGTTAAACTGGTTGGTACATTACACGATATAGTAGTTTCAGTCGACTCTTGGGAATATCCAGCAGATTTCCTCATAATCAACCCAAGAAGTGGGCTCGAAGGGCATCCATTAATACCAGGAAGACCATGGATTGCAACAACAGATGCATACATAGGATGTCGTATGGGAAATATGACAATTGCTAGAGGAGGTTTTATGAAGAACCTCATCCCATATCCTCCAGCCAAGCCAAGCTCGACTATCATACATCTGCAGCTTCAACCACCAAGATATGTAGAAAAGGATCTACGATCCCCTCTCATGTTGGAAGAATCTCTCAGACTCAAGAACCAATTTGAGGATGACGTGATCATTGGTTTCATCAACAACCCAACCATTGTAAATAACCCAACATGCCAAATGCTCAAAGTTTTTCTAGATTGTGGAGCGCATGGAGACTCGCTGGAAGATTTGATGGAACAAAAAATCCTGACTACCGTTGTTCATAACAACAAATCATTTGAGATTGCACCAGGGAAGTTTTTGAATGTCAACGCCAATTTAGATGAGCAACAACAATAAAAACTGATTCAAATCCTTTCTAAATATCAACAAGATTTTACCTGGGAGTATTCTGACATGAAAGGTATTGATCCACAACTCTGCACACACCATATTTATATTGAGAAAGATGCCCGACCTATCTGACATCCCCAAAGAAGATTGAATGCCCACCTCAGGGACATTATCAAAGAAGAATTACAAAAGCTGTTGGACATTGATTTTATATATCCTATCTTAGATAGTCGGTGGGTTTCCCCACTAGTGATCGTTCCCAAGGAGAATGGGAAATGGAGAATCTATGTAGACTATAGGGAACTCAACAAAGCCACCCAGAAATACCACTTCTCCCTACCTTTCATTGATCAGGTCTTGGATACCTTAACAGGAAATAAATTCTTTTCTTTCCTAGATGGTTTTAGTGGCTATAATCAGATCCAAATTGCCTCCGAAGATCAAGATAAAACTACACTTACGTGCCCCTGGGGTACCTTTGCATACAAAGTATTTCCCTTTGGATTATGTAATGCCCAAACCACATTTCAGAGGACCATTCTAAGCATATTTTCTGATCTGATTAATGAAGGGCTTGAAGTTTACATGGATGATTTCACTCCTTATGGAGATGACTTTGATCAATCTCTAGACTATCTGGAGAAGGTACTCGAATGGTGCATTGCTACCAGGTTATGTTTAAGTCATGAAAAATGTCATATGATGATGACTGAAGGTGTGGTACTAGGACATTATATTTCTGTAGATGGAATCAGGGTAGACCCAAGAAAAATAGAGGTAATCCTTAATCTACCTACACCATGTACACAAACTGAGGTACGTAGTTTCCTTGGTGCTTCAGGATACTATCACAGATTTATGGAAAATTTTGCAAGAACTATTGCACCTTTACATGCTTTGACTGGTCATGCTGAATTTCAGTGGACTGACAAGTGTGATGTGGCATTTGCAGGACTCAAAAGGATGATTTCAACAACACCAATGCTGAGAGGACCAAATTGGAAAATACCATTTCACATCTCCACAGATGCATCGAATATCGACATAGGCACTGTCCTTGGACAGGAATAAGACAAGAAACCCTATGATATTTATTTTATCAGCAAGAATCTCACTCCCGCTAAACCTAATTATATAGTAAAAGAAAAATATTTTTTAGTTGTTATACATGCCATCAATAAATTTCGTCATTATATAACAGGCTATCCAATTATTTTGTATACTGATCATTCTACCATTAAATATCTAGCTAATAAACCTATTACTAATGGATGGGTCACTCGATGGTTATTGCTATTGCAGGAATTTGACATCACCATCAAAGACTGACCCAGGAGAGAAAATCTTGTTGCAGACTTCCTATCCCGCATACCCAAAATGGATGATTCCTTGACGATTGAAGACCAATTTCTAGACGAGCATCTATTTGCTATCACTACTAAGCCACCTTGGTACGCTGATGTGGAAAATTATCTTGAAGCCAAGAAACTACCAGCACATCTGTCATCAAGAGAAAGAAAACTGATTGCCCAACATAGCGCACGATTCACCTGGATCGATGGATATCTTTTCCACACAGGGGCTGATCTCCAGGTCTACAGATTGTGTCCGAGATGACGAAATATACAACATACTAAAGGTTGGACATGACGAGCCCTGTGGCAGGAATTTTGCATATCGTAGGACTGGACATAATATTTTACACATGGGCTATTATTGGCCCTCAATATTCAGAGATGCGAAGAAATATGTTTAGGCTTGCAACAGTTGTCAACGGATGGGTAAACCAGGTCAGGCTGATGAAATGCCCCTAAAAGCACAAGTAGTCGCAAAACCATTTGAGAGATGGGAACTAGACTTCATTGGCCCCTTCAATCCGAATTCAAATCAAAAGGCCTATATTCTAGTTGCAACAGACTACATGACCAAATGGGTAGAGGAAGAAGCCTTACCAAACGCAACAGAGGAAGTAGTCATTAAATTTCTTTTCAAATTATTTGTATGCTATGGACTACCCAAGGAAGTAATCACTGATGGGGGGTCAAAATTTACATCTCATAGAATCACAACCACCCTGAAAAATTATCATATTAAACATAGATTTACTTCTCCATACCACCCACAAAAGAATAGACAAGTAGAAAGCACCAATAAAGTCTTGGAGGAAATTTTGACAAAAACAGTCTCGACACCCGATATAATTGGGAAACTGAGCTTCCAAATTCCCTATGGGCTTATCGCACAACATGGCATAACACCACTGGCTATTCTCCTTATCACTTAGTGTATGGTAAAGAACCTATTTTTCCAATTGATTTTGAGATCAAGACTCTAAGGATGGCCCAGGAAATTGGACTAGATCTTACAGAGACATATAAACAACACCTACAATAGCTCAACAAGTTGGATGAAGCATGCATGTCCACCTTGGGGTGCACAACTGTTCTTCAGCAACAAAGAGGGAACTAACACGAAAAACATATCCAGAAGAAATCATTCCATAAAGGTGATTGAGCGCTTCTCTATGATTCAAGATTTCATGATTTTCCTAGAAAATTACAGACAAGGTGGCTGGGACCATATGAAATTAATGAAGTTCATAATAATGGCACTATCACTTTAATTATCATCGAAGGGTTTGGGTCTCCCTTTCTGGTAAATGGACATCGGCTATGACTCTACCATCAACCGCATTCAAAAGAATACTTTTGTAAAGATGTAAGTAAGGACCTGATTGTTCAGATCTTGGCTGGTTGGGAAGGTAACCCAACAGCCTCAACTCCATAAATGATGATTTTTTAGCACTGTATATATTTTATATATATTTCTTTACATATTTGATTGAGTTTTTAGTTTTTTTTTCTTTTTTTAGCTACTTAAGAGAATATGAACAAGAAAAGATGATTGTAATGAATATAATTAACACTCTTTTCTGTTCCTTGCTCCCGTCTCACTTTGCTCAACAAATATAAACCTTGTTTTTCTTCAAGAAAATGAACATGCTTATGGACCATCCAATATGTCGATTATTTCATAAACTTACCCATAGAAGTTGAATGAATTTAGTTGATGACTAATAAACTATAGATTCGCTAAAAAAAAAAATTATGTGGGAATTTTAATCAGATGGGTAAAAATTTGAACATCATCGCTGCTATTCATTTAAAAATGAAACAATTGCCATTCCTTTTAAAGCGATGACTGTTGTTACCTTTGCATGATTGTTGATTCCTTTGCAAACCATTGTCATTCCTTTGAAAAGAATGACTGTTGTTCCCTTCGTAAGTAATGTCGTCCATCCAAAATAACAATTGTTGTTCCTTCTGTGACATTGCTATTCCCTTATAATAATTGTTGTTCCTTCTGTCACATTGCTATTCCCTTATAATGACATCATCAGATAATAACATAGGTGACATTCCCACCATGGCTACCACACCAGGGAAATGGTCTTTGGCATTTTTGTTTTCAAAGGACAAGAGGTCTCATCACGAGCCGACTTGTTCACTTAGGTTACAATCTAGTGAGTGGCATTATCATCATCTAGCCACCAAACCAGGGTAATGGTCTTCTTGGAAAAATACAATTCAAACTATTTATTAAGCATACATGCTCATCTATGGGTTAAAGGGAGACCCTATCAAGGCTATGGATGCCTGCTGACAACAGTGGCTCTGCCTATGGTATCGAATTTTACGTTACATACGCCAAGTTTTAGTGTGTTCTTAGATTTCCTTTTCTAAACAATGAGGCTATCATTCCGGATATATCCAATAAAAATGGAAAGTAACAATGTTATGATATGTAGAAAATTTTAAACATGTGAACACATTTAAAATATTTTAGAATCTTTTTTCCTCAAAGGGTTTCTAACATAGGTATGACAATTGGAATTTCCCACACAAAGTGATGATTATCATAAATACCATTAAAGTGCTTTTTGAAAAATGATTAATGATTGTCTTTTCCAGTGACGACGACGACATAACGATCACACCTCAAAAGAAATCCTCGCCATTATTACACTCGTACATTTTATGGTTGAGGTCGACCTTTCCATTTATGGGGGACAAATGCTCGATACATTTACCGATAGATTTCAATAAGTGCAGTAAATACAAAAAAAATCGCATTTTTACATATACACAATGTTGTTCTATATTTTCTATTTCTATTGTTTGAAAGACTCATTGAGTTAAGCTACAACAAGGAGTGTTAGTCATCATGTTTATAGAAATATGGGAGTCCAAAGTGTGTGACGGGAACCAACATTACTACAGGTAATTGAGCATGCATGATAAATCCTACACCATTTGGGGTGGACGGAGTACTTCAATCGGTTGCAAGGATATGATACAGACATCATGGTTGAATTCTTCCAGAACTTGCAGAGAGAAACCTCCATGGTTCGAGAGATATGAATTCCAGTCACTCAGGAAATTTTAGTAGAGGTTATAGGCCTTCCTAACATAAGCATACAATGGACTGGAAGATATAAAATACTCAAAGAAGATGTAGAATCCTTCGTAGACCTTGGAGAGGAATTTGATAAAAAGGGAAAGGGAATTGACCCCAGCATGCTGAGCGAACCTTGGAAAGAATTGGAAGGTTTCATACAAAGGTATATCACCTACGACGAAAGGTATAATGTGATCCATACACACCACCTCAAACTCCTAACAACGCTCAAACACTGATTAGTGATCAATTTACCTTTTTTTCTAAATGCTATGTTACATGAGGTCTCCATAAGAACACAGAAGAAAAAAGATCTGATTACCATCATTAGCTACCATGGATTGGTAAAATTGGTAGTAAATAAATCCTCGATTCAAACCCAAATAACTTGGGGTGATCTTATTAAGGCCAATAGACCTCTACAATTAGAACAACCTAAATTACATCATGAAGACCCAACCCAGGGAATTGAAGTAGCACAGGAAAGGGAAGCTAGTGCCCAAATGGAATTTCCACCTCCTAAATCTGAAGTGAACGTACACTCCATTCAATTAGCAGAGACTCAGACTTCACAAGCAGAGGAATAAACGAGAAAAATAAAAAGATAAATTGCTGCTCCTAAAACCCCCATTGAGAGGAGAAGAAGAAGCAAACAGACAAAACAACCTGAAGAAATTCAGGAAATAACAGAACAGTCAGAAATCCAAGAAATGACAGAACAACTTGAAGAAATCCAGGACATAATGCAAATAGAGAAACCCTTACAGGAATATGTTTAGGAGGTTGAAGAGACAGAGCAAACCCCACAAGGAAACAATCATGAAGATACCTAGCCAGTATTGGGACACCTCATGGAACAGTTCCTAAAAATCTATGAGGTAGAGATAACCCAGGTTCTAGGGAGTCTAAGGACCTCAATTGACAAAGACACAAGCAGGCCAGAAGAATACCAAGCACTGACTTCTTCTTCAAAACCCGATGAAGACTTCCCTGACATTGAGATATCATTCCCAAAGGATATAACACAAGAAGAACCTCATACTGCGGTAAATAGCCCGACAATGCAAGCAAAAGAAATAGAAGAACAAATATTGACTGATCAGGGTAAGGAAAACCATGACAGTCCACAAAAATAGAAATCAAGCAAAAAATAAGAGAACAAGTTGTTAAAAATAAGGGTTAAACGGATTAAAGTGTTAAAGTAGAAAGTTGGCAAGCTTAAGGAAATTATCAAAGAACTAAGAAAACAACTAGAGCAAGCCGGCAAGGCCCATGAAAGAAAGAAGACCAAAAGACATAGAGCACGGGAAAGGAATCCTCTTTCTAGAAGGGCAGTCCAAACAAGTTATGTAGGAACACATACAAAACTGCATATTCTTGAAGAGACAACAGAAGTGGAACTTCAGACTGAGATTACAACAGCAGAAAGGGTAGTTTTTCAAAATGAAGAGGAGATTCCTTTGAAAGCATATGAAACAAAAGACAAACCAGGAATTCTAGGAGGAGCAACTACTCAACCTGAGGAAGTGATTCCCACTCCTCTGGAGACTACATATGCAAAAACTCAGACAGTAGTCCCAACAATGAAGGAAGTAGGCTGCTAGACTGAAGAGACATCTCAGTTTCAGGATCAAAGTGCCATCATTGATAGACTATAAGCAAAGCTGGTACAAGCCCAACAAGCCTTGACTCAAACCAGAGATGAAATGGTGACCATGGTAGAGCACCAAAGAGGTGTTAAACAACTTAAAACATGTAAGAAATGGAAAATGAAACTTATGCTGAGCTGACTAAGGCTCAAGGGAAGATAAAGAAAATACAAGGACAATTGGAAAAAGATTTGGAGCAAATCAAAGACATTTTTGATGTCTACATTGACGCAATAGATTGTAGAGATCCGACTACCAATTATACTTTGTTTTTATTAGAACTCTACCTGTTGTAGAGGGTGAAATCTATTCGAGCAGGTAAATCGATTAAATTCAACACTATCTTTGAATTTGTGTCATGTTTTAGAGTGCAGGAAGAGAAAGTACAATATTTTCTGTGTGAATTATACTTCCATAACTTCATTTTGGAAGACAACAATAGAGATAACCTAGGTCCTTTTATTGGAGATATACAACCTCAATCATTTCTATCCTTCACCAAAAATCAAGTTAGGTGGGCTAAAGCCCACAAAACTTTCATGAAGAGAGAAACTGGGCTAGATCTCTGGGTCAGAGGAGAACCACCAAAATATTTTCCAGCCATCATGTGACATAGGGAATTCATGAAAAGGGAAGGGGTGAAAGGATCTTTAGGTACTATTCACCAACAGGTCATAAGATCAGGCATGATATATTTTAGGGAACTCAAAGAAGAAGCTCTTGTTGGCTATAAGTTAAGGTGGGATGCCTCTCTAGATGAATTAAAGATCAGGGAACCCTTCGGGTTCAGGAATTTCTTTGCATCTAGCTTCATAATAGAAAGGTATGCCAGACTAATCGAAGAAGAAGGACCTGCCTAGATTGGGTGCAGATATAATCCCCCTATTATCTGGTTTCCTCTAGAGGATTTCCAGAGAGATTATCAAATTAATAAGAAGAGGGAATACACTGCTTTTGGAGAACTCAAATGTAAGAATGGCTTCAGGGCACTTGGTGAACCTACTTTTCCTCTTTATAACATCACTGCTTTACATGTAAAAACTTATCTTGCACGAGGACATGCAAGAAGGTAATTCATGGGGTAATGTTGGGTTATGAAAAGGTACAAATATTCCCCTCATTCTCATGATTTATGATATAATGTCGATTGACTTTTATGTTACTTAGGAATCAAATAGAATAGAAAATGATTAAAATGTCTTCCAGAAATATGATTGAGTTGTATTCCATAAATTCTAAAATATGGTTGAAATCGTTTTCTTTTGTTACAGGAATGGGTAAATAATTCTAAACCAACGATAGCCAAGGAGATTTTGGGGATACATAAGCTATTGGAGGTTAAATATATTAGGCACAAAACAATTTCAAGAGAGATTGGTTCTCTATTTTGTAAACTTCATAAATAGTAATAGCGATCCTGAGGATCTCTCGATCCTCAGGATAGCTCAATTTACCTATATTTTGTAATATATAAAGGGTAGTGGATCTTGGAAAGGATCATCTAAGAATTTTATCCAAGCATTTAGAACTCAGAATTTCTCTTCACAAACAACTTTTGTAAATGTTGGATCAATTATGGAATTAATAAAGGCTTTGAACGTTTTCATCATTTTCGCATACTGAGTTTTTAGCAGCAGTACTTCTAAGGACCGAGGGCCCGGTCTAAGGGAGTTACCGTCTCAATCTATAATTGTATCAATTTGATTCCTGTTTTATGGTTTAAATATCCTTTGTGGTAATTAAGATAAATGTGTGAGTGTGTTAATACTTTCATGTTGTTCTCTTGTAAAAGATAGATTCTTCATTGTGAATGTTATCGATTGTTGTTCCAGATTCCATTTTGTTGTAGTTTACTTCTTGACAGTTCCTCTCATTTTCACATGCGCTGTTCCTTTTCGCTTAAATTAACATTTTTTGTCCCTTTCACTTAGTTTAGTATTTGTTGTTCCTTTTCGGTTAAATTAGCATTTGCTGTCCCTTTCACTTAATTTAGTATTTGTTGTTCCTTTCCACTAAATTATCATTTGTTGTTCCTTTCATTCATTGTTATTTTCTCAATTTACAATACTCAGTTATTTCTTTCCAGTAGATTAGATAGTCGTCAATAGATCAGTTTAGTAAGCTTTTCCATAGATTCAATTCATGTTCTTAATTAGATCAATTTAGCAATTCAGTTCATGCTTTTAAGTACGTTAATATCATATTTCAATCCTATTTAGTAAAACCTTAGTTTCAGAAGTGTAATGAATGTGTGAGGAACTTGATTGTTGATAAACTCATATTTACTTTAACTACACGATTTTAACCTCTACGATCTGTCTGCATAGACTTTGCTGATATTCTTGAGATAAAATATGAATCCTCGGTTTGATAAATTAATGTTAAACTAAGGTTTTTTTAGGACATCTTTAGAGCCCAACACCATCTTTCCAAAAATATTGGAATGATAAGATGAAGGGGGAAAGGGATCAAAAGAAAAAAGGTTTTAAGCCACCATTTTCAATAACAACACCCAAGAAAATAAACAAGTTCAATCAATCCAAAATGAGCACAATACTATGGATTCTTTTGGGAAAATGCCAAGGAAGCAACTTGTACAATGTTGGAGATGTGAGGGAAATTACTTATATAGGACTGCCCTCACAAAGGAGAAAGAATGAGGACTATCCACAACATTCAAAAGGATGAAATAATGGAAGACATGGGAGGAGGCATGCCAAGGATTTATGTAGCCTTACACAGCAAGCAAGCAGAGTATCAATCTCCCATTATTGAAGTGGAATGTAGCTATAGTTACATAAATGATAACATTGCTGAAATGTTTCACTTGCAAAGGATTAAGAATAAGAAATCTTGGTTAGTTCAATTAGCCACTACCTAAGAGAAATACCAATGAGTTGGTTACAGATTTTTTGATAAACATGAATGGAATCAACACAAAGCTAGATGTAAACATCATACCATTGGATTCATATGATTGTCTAATTGAAATGGATTGGTTGGAAAAACACCATGTTGTCCTAGACTATTACAACAAAAAATCACATCTATTGATGAAGAAGGGAAGCAAGGAAATATTCAAGACATTCCAAGAGTTGTAGTTGTTAGAGAGATTTCAATTATGTAGCTAAAAAAGTGTTTCAGGAAGGGATGCCAATTTTTTGTAGCCCATATGGAAGAGGAATCCAGAGATAGAGTGGAAAGAATTGAATACCATTCAATCTTAAGGGATTTTGAAGATGTTTTTAGAGAAATATCAATATTTCCACCAAAGAGAGACATTGATTTATCAATTGATTTGGTGCCAGGAGATGACATAGTTTCCAAGACACCTTACAGAATGGGCATGCTAGAATTGAAGGAGTTACAGATGCAACTTGAAGAATTGTTAAAGAAGGGGTATATATGTGCAAGTGTGTCCCCTTGGGGAACCCCAATTATTTTTTTGAAGAATAAATATTGAATCTTGAGGCTGTGTATTAATTTCAGACAACTAAATAAATAAAAAATATCCTTTTCCAAGAATTGATGATTTGTTTGATCAACTGAAAGGTGCAAGAATTTTTTCCAAGCTTGAATTGAGATCAGGATATCATCAAGTAAGGATTAAGGAAGAAGACATCAAGAATATAATGTTGAGTACAAGGTATGGGCATTATGAATTCATGGTAGTGCAATTTGTACTATCTAAGTCAAAAGAGGAAAATGAGAAGCATTTAAGATTGGTGTTGCAAGTTTTAAGAGAGAATAAATTGTATGCTAAGGTAAGTAAGTGCATATTTTATCAAAAGAAGATTCACTACTTGGGGTATATAATTTCAGCAAAAGGGATAATAGTTGATCCTAAGAATATAGAAGCTATTAGAGGATGGTCAGTGCCAAATAATGTCACCGAGGTCAAATCATTCATGGGTCTTTCCAATTATTACTGAAGATTCATAAAATGATTTTCAAATATTGCAAGTCCAATCACTTCTTTTCAAAAGAAGGATGTGAAGTTTGAATGGACTTCCAAGTGTGAAGAGATGTTTTAGTAGTTGAAGGAAACATTGACATATGCATTGATATTGAAGATTGTTGATCTAGATGAAGATTTTGTTGTGTGTACTGATGCATGCAAGGAAGGGCTCAGTGGAGTCCTTAGTCAAAAGGATCATGTGGTATGATATGAGTCCAGAAAATTAAAAGAGCGTGAGAGGAATTATGCTACATATTATTTGGATTTAGCAACAATTATACATGCATTTAAAATGTGGAGGAATTACCTCATGTGTAAGAAATTTGAGCTAAGGACAGACAAATTGTGGTCCAATTTTTTTTTTGGACAACCGACATTAAATTCCAGACAAACTAGATGGTTTGAATTTATAAGTACATGTGACTTTGAGATTAAGCATATGAAATACAAGGAAAACCAAGTGACCAATGCCCTCAATATGAGAGCACATGAGAAGCATATTGCAACCATTAGAATGTACATGATTTATATGAAAGATCAAATTATTGAAACAACAAATTCAGATCAATAGTATGTAAAAATAAAAGAAGCTTTATTATATGAGATGAAAAAAGATGGAATTCTCATGTATAAAGGAAAAGTATATGTGTCGAAATCTAGTGAGATGAAAAATGTAGTTATGAAGAAAATGAATAATGTACCATATGCCAGGCACCCGAGATATCAGAAGACAATTGCAACTGTAAGAAGCCAACACTTTTGCAAAAGAATGAAGAAATAAGTGGCTAATTACATAGCCAGATTTCTAGAATGCCAAAAAGTGAAGACAAAGCATATACATCCAACAGGTTTTCTACAACCATTTCCCATCCCTAAATGGAAGTGCGAAGTTGTCATGATTGATTTTATTAGAAAGCTCTTGAGAACAATGAAGCAAAATGATTCCATCATCGTGGTGGTGGATAAATTGACTAAGGAAGCACATTTTATTCCAATGAATACAACACACAAGAGAGATATTGCAGAGATATATATGAAGGAAGTTGCTAGGCTACATGGGTTTCCTAAGGAAATAGTTTCAGATAGAGGCCCAAAGTTTACATCCAATTTTTGGAAGGGTTTGTTCAAGGGATTTGGGATGAATTTAAATCTTAGTACAATGTATCACCCAAATTCAGATGGGAAAACATAGAGGACTAACAGAATAACTGAGGACATGCTTAAAATGTATGTGATGGACCAACCATCAAAGTGGGAATATTATATCCACTTAGTGGAATATGCCTACAATAATGGGTATCGAGCCTCATTGAAATGAGTCCATTTGAATAATTGTATGGTAGAAAGTGTAACGCACCAGTGATTTGGGATAATTCAGCAGACAGAGCAGTTGTTGGGACATATTTGTTAAGGGAAATGGAAGAGTAGATGGAAAAGATAAAGTAGAATTTAAAGACTTCCCAGGATATGTAGAAAATATATGCAGAAAATAATAGAGTGTTTATGGATCTTAAATTGGGAGAACATGTGTTCTTAAAAGTGAAGGAGAATAGAAGCTCAATAAGATTAGGGAGTTTTCGAAAGTAGGCAGCAATATATTGTGGACCTTTCGAAATATTATGAAAGATAGGGCCATTTAGATACATGATAGCAATTAATGTATAGAGGGGAGTGCATAATGTATTTCATGTGTCATTATTAAATAAATATGTTCATGTCCCTAACCACATAATTGATTGGAATGTGATCCAGGTGGAGCATGAAAGGGATTTCTGGGTGGAACCAGTACACATCCTGGACCATAAAGTCAAGGTGCTCAAAAAAAAATCCACAAGGTTGGTAAAGGGTCAATGGACCTGATACAGTCCTGAAGATGCTACATGGGAGCATGAATAAAACCTATAGGAATAACACCCGCAAAGTTTTGAAATTTTTTAAGAAAACAAAATGCAAGACTCCATTTTGAGCATCTAAAGTTTCAAAACTACATCTCATATTTCTATCCAACTGCATTGGGGACCTTGATAAACAAATGGCTCATTCCTTGGGTTATACTCGATAAACAGATGGTACATACCTGGAGTTAAATGAATGGTGCATTCCTTGGGTCCACGAGTTGAGAGCACTAAGAGATTATGGTTGGAACTGTTGCTAGAGTTGTGAATTGCATAATTTAATGTTCTAAGTATTGTGATGTAAATTTCCATATATGTATATGGATATAGTGTGCACCGAGGAAGGTGAAAAATAGTAGTGGAGGAGGAGTATAACATCCCCACTATAATCCCTAGTTTACTTACTTCTTAGGTATATATACTGTGTGGCTATGACCAAAGCGATCTAATATACAAATTGTATTTCTATGTGTTAATAATAAAATGTGATGCTAGCTACTAAGAGGACATGGAAATATATGGGGGATGGATTAATATACAAGAGAGGGTAGGGTCTAAGAGAATTCCTAAGAGGATGTACAATGGGGAATTACCCATGTATATTAATTCAACCCATTTTCCTAAATCTACTATTGATATATGGACCTTCTAATTTCGGGTTCAGTGTTCCCAAAACCAATCATTTAATACATGTAAGAGGGTGGGTGTGAGTGGTCACATTCCAAAGTTATTAGGCACATGGGGGTTGAGTACAATCAACTTGGGGAAGAGTGTGAGTCAAGCATGAAATCCAAAGGAGAGGAAATTCATATGGGTTGGGACAACATTTTTATTTAGTGAATGTTTTTGCATGAGAAACAAGTAGAGAGAAAGAAAAGAGAGTTTAGAGATGTGTAGCCATGGAGGGTGAATTATAGAGCATGTTGGAGCATATTTGGAGTGAATTGGAGCTGAAGATTGAAGAACCAGGTTTTCCATCTTGAAGAGTGAAATCCTGAGTGAGTTGCATTAAAACAACAAGTGGTTTTTGTTGTTTAATGGTAGTTATTCCTAGGAACAAGTTCCCTTGAGTTACCAACTAAGATATTATTAGCTACTTGTGCCATAGAGACCCTGATAAACAGATGGGACACCCAAGGGACTGATTGTTAGGACCCTATAATGTACCTTTTTGTTCATACTTTTTGCTATCATTAAATCCTTTTCCCACTCACATTTAAGCCTACATTATCACCTTAACATATTTTTCCAAAGGTATATAATGTTTCTTCTCTTTGCTATATGTTTAACTTGTTTTACATGTAATTTTACATTACTCTCATACTTAGCCATCGATAAAAAATATATAGTTACTGAAAGAGTTTGAACTGCAGATTATACACTGTTGCTACTTGAAGACCCGTTGCTGAAACAGTCAAATAGCACACAAATCCCGTTGCTGAAACAGTCAGTGATTTGTGATGCTGAAACAACATTTCACACAACAGTAACAAGAAGGAGCTGTTACACTGGCTGCAATAGCTGTACCTTAATCCAACACCAACCATATCTACTGCTTGAGACTACGTTGCTGAAACAACCAAACATAATGCAAATCCCATTGCTGAAACAGTCCGTGATTTGCGATGATGAAATAGTATACAAACAACAGTAACAAGAAGATAAAAAAGGAAGTAGTTACACCGGCTGCAACAGCTGCACCTCAAGCTAGCACCATTCCAACTACTGTAACAACATTTTGCTATGGGAGATCAGAATATCCTATTTCAGCATAGAAGATTAGATTAGACTAAGAATAGGATTTGTATGTACACATGTAATTTTATGATCAATTGTATTAAGAGGATTCTCCTCTTTAAATAGTGAGAAATCGACATTAGANGATATTGTATCTTGACACATTTGACAGATGAATAAAAAATCATTATGAGCATTTTTTCTTAGTTTCTTTCATTTTTGGGGAATCTTGTGAGAAGGAAAGGGCCCGCCTTCCTCACAAGATTCACCCATTAGTCTCTGTAGTATGTTAGTATTGTTTTTATTCATACCTTGTTAAAACTCTATTTTGCTGAAACTCTGCTTCCACTGATTGTTACATTGTTTTCATACAATTCATTCCTAGGTAATTGCTAATCATTTTGATTGGTAATTCCAAGTTTATGAAAGTGTGATAATCAGAGACAGGTGCTAAAGATTCCTACTTATTCTCTGCTACAGGATAGTTAGTCTTCAGTAATTGTTAATCATTCTAATTGGTGATTCTATTTGATGAGGTTATGAAAGTGTGATAGTCAGAGTCAGGTGTTGAAGATTCCTGCTTTGGGGAATAGGGTCCTATTATCTGTTATAGAATAGTTAATCATCTTTACAGTGTGCTGAAAAGTTCCTTTTTCCTAGGTTGCTATTTCTTAATGTAATCCAAGATTCTTCTGGTAGTTATTTCCTTTTGAATCTTAAAACTCTGCAATGGATATATTGCTTTTATTATAATTCAAAGTAGAACTTCAATCTGTTCAAGCAAGGTGTGATTAGTGTACTTTTACTACAATTCTAGATTGCTTTTGAGATTGAGCATATACAGTGTGTGATTTCCTTTGAAATAAACAAACTTCCCTAGGTTGACAATTTATGTAACACTTGATTGTTTAATTAACAAGCAATTATAGTGACCAACATTTTGGCACCGTTGCCGGGGAAGGCAATTATAGATTTCAAAAGCATTTACGTTTTTCTTTTAGATGAACAGATTGCATGAGAGGACGTGGACCTCCCAAGGAAACTGACCCTACAGGTGGCAGGGGCATAGGAAGAGGAGGAAGAAAGACCTTCATCGACCAGATTATATCAAAATCTGAATCTGTTGTTCCTCAACGACCAAACTCTCGAAAAACAAAGCCTCAACCTTCCTTTCAAGCGAACTTTGAAACAAGGAAAGAGATTTGAAGCCCTAAGATAGTTGAGAAACTAGCAGAAAACATTGAGGATTGAGCAAAGGTAGCAGGGGAACAAACAAAAGAAACCATGGATGAGTATAATGAAGAACTGCACCATGAAGAATAGGCAGGTCTTGAAGCAAAGGTAAACGATGAAAAATCTTTTTCTACCTTAGGATTTCCTATTCTTGATCTCCCTAGAGGAGTATCTCCCATGAAGAATATCCCACTTTCAGCTTTACCTAACTTTCATGTTTTATCTTATGAAGATCCTGATGAATTCCTTTTCGAGTTTGACATATTATGCAGAAGTTATGATTACATTTCCAATTCTTAAAAATTAAAGCTATTCCCAGCAACATTAAAGAGAAATGCATTAAGATGGTTCATGAGTCTTGGAGGTCATGTAATCACAACATGGGATCAGATGAAACATAAATTTCGGCACAAATATCAAGATTATTGTCGAACAAGAGAAAAAAGAGAGGAACTATTCAAGATGATATAGAAAGAGGATGAAAATTTGGAGGACTTTGTGGAAAGGCTATAGTATAATCTACAAAGATCCAGTCACCCCGATGTAAGTAAAGATATTCTTAAAACAATATTATTAAAAGGAGTAAGGGATGACTGTCTAGATATGTTGAATATGCTTGGTAAAGGGGACATATCTAAAGAATCATATGATGAAATTGTTAACCTATGTAAAAGATGTTCAAGAAGAGCTACAAAGAATAGATCAAATAGCAGAGATACCACATTTTCAAGAGTTCAAAAATCAGCCAGTGGAGGAGCAACAAGAGATGAAATAGGTAATTTACTTGAGGGTTTTAAAACTGAAATGTTAAGTTCTTTTGCTTCACAAATTGATACCTTGTAGATTCAAAAGAAACAAGCCAAAGAAGAAGCATCTCTATCCATGTTTTGTTTCAAATGCAGAGATAAGCACCCACGAAGGGAATGCCCATTGGACAAAAAGCCAATTTGCACCATTTGTGATAAGGATCATGAAACTCAACAATGCCCTTCTTTACCAGGAATCAAAGCAGCATTACAACCAACTGATGAAAAAGCTGAAGCTGTCTATCTGTTGACACAGAGAAGGCAATGGAAGCCGCGGGGACAAGGTATGAATCCTAATATGCCATATACATCTTCTAATCGTTGGAATAACTATCCTTCTTTTAATCAAGCAAATTGCCCTCCCTTTAATCAAATGCAATACCCACCCCTCAATCAAATGAATTACCCACCCATGCAACAATCAAACCCTCCCTTTGTAGACCCAGCAATGTAGACTCCTTGGCCTCCACAAAAACAATCTTACCTTAACCAATGGAATCCAAATTGGAGAGGTCAACAACCCCCATTCCCAAATCAATTGCCTCAATTTCAATCACAATTTCAGCAACCACTCTCTTCACCATTAGGTACTCCACCGAAAAATCAAATGATGAGGCCCCAACTACCTGTACAACCTGACCCTAACCCCAATAATAAGGCTGTGCAGTGCATTGATGTTCAAAACTAGCCTATACTTTCTCTTTTCCCTGCACAATGCAATGATATTCATTTACGATCTCGGAAAATAGTAGAACCTATCATTGATGATGTTACCTCTTCTGATTCTGATAAAGAAGAAATAAAAAAGCACGATGTACCTAAAGAGGTACAATCGTCCCCCAACACTGTTGCTGAAACAACAAAACCACCATTCCCTGAGCATTTAGCTTTGACTAAAACTCCTGAGCCACCTGATTTCAATCTTCTAGGGGAATGACAAAATCTCTATGTCAAAATTCCACTATTACAAGAACTAAGAGACGTACCACTTTATGCTAGAACTATGTGAGACATTTGTGTTAAGAAACCCAGTAGGAAAGCTAAAGATCCCCTCACAGTTCATGTCATGGGTGATTTGTCCGCACTAATGTCAGGTAAATCTCCTCTAGTTAAATATGGTGATCCCGACCATCCTACCGTCACAGTGCAAATTGGAAAAACAATAATTCCTCGAGTTCTGGTAGACTTAGGCGCTGCTATCAATATTATGACTCTTGAAACTTCACAACTGTTACAACTGAAGAATGAAATCAGAGATACCCCAACCATTCTAGAATTAGCTAACCATTCTACAATCAAACCAGAAGGAGTCATTGAAGACCTAATCATCTCAGTTGAATCCTAGAATTATCCAGATGACTTTGTGGTATTACAACCTAAAACAAAGTTGGGGGGTCACCCTCTAATTTTGGGTAGGCCTTGGCTAGACATAGCAGATGCCTTTATTAGCTATCGATCTAGTTCAATAAAAATTTCTAATGGATATGAGACTAAACAGCTTACCCTCTACCCTCATGCTACACCCTTGATTAATAATGACAATTCCTTATGGGTGGACTTTGATTATCAAACTACTCAACCTATCTTGACCATTGGACAAGCCTTAAGCCTTAAATATGCCACTGAGGATGAAGTAATTAATAATTTTATTTTTGAACCTTCCTCTGTGACTCCAGAAACACATAACCAACTAGATGCACTTTTGGAGTCAGATACCCAGGAAAACCTTAACTCTGAAGACACACCTCAAACATCAGCCACCATCTCTTCTAAAAGTATACCAGTAGAAATTGAACCTGGCAAAACACTGAACATAAACCCCAACCTGACAGTTGCTGAAACACAACAATTAATGAAGTTACTTCTTGAACATAAGGAAGCATTTGCATGGGACTATACAGATATGAAGGGAATCTCTCCCGAACTATGTACTCATCTTATATATATCAAGGAAGATTGTCGACCGATATGCCAATCTCAACGACGAATGAACCCTAATTTAAGAGAAATTCTTAAGGAGGAACTTCAAAAATTGCTTAATGTAGGGTTTATATATCCTATATCGGACAGTAAATGGTTTTCCCCATTGGTAATAGTTCCTATGAAAAATAGGAAATGGAGAGTATGTGTAGATTATAGAGCCTTAAATAAAGCCACTCAAAAAGATCAATTTCTATTACCATTCATTGATCAGGTGTTAGATAGTTTGTCAAGGAAGAAATTCTTCTCCTTCTTAGATGGTTTCAGTGGGTATAATCAGATCAAAATTGTACCCCAAGACCAAGATAAGACCACTTTTACTAGCCCATTGGGAACTTTTGCTTATAGAGTCCTCCCATTTGGACTATGTAATGCACCAGCAACCTTTCAAAGAACAATTATAGGAATCTTTTATGATATTATTGATGACTCTATGGAAATTTTTATGGATGATTTTACCCCTTATGGTGTCTCTTTTGAGGAAGCAATACAAAACCTTGAGAAAGTACTTAAACGATGTATACAATCCCACCTCTCCTTAAGCATAGAAAAATGTCATATGATGATGAGTGAAGGAGTAGTACTTGGACATTTTATTTCATCTCAAGGAATTCAGGTGGATCCATCCAAGATACAAGTCATTAAAGACCTTTATATTCCCAAAACCCAAACAGATGTGAGAAGTTTCCTAGGACATGCTAGATATTACAGAAGATTTATCAAAAATATTTCCAAAACAACTTCTCCTCTGTTTGTGTTACTTATGAAAAATGCTGAATTCAAGTGGACTAATCTTTTCCAAGAAGCATTTGATACACTCAAACATCAGTTATCTATAGTGTTGGATTACTTAGAAAGCACCATCAATATACCTCAGAAACCTATAGATATTCAATATGCTCAGGTGTATTTCAAATGAGAGAGCCTTGCCTCTTATTTATACTCTCCAAGTAGCTTCCTTAAAAACATCTTCTAGGTCACTTGGCCCCACTTTCCTTATTTTAGGGTTGGGTCCACTTCTAATTTCTCCATTAAAATTATTATTGAAATAATTTATTTTGTATTCACTTTGAATTATAATACACTCATTACTTCACTTTATTATTTACCTTTTAAAATCTCTTAAACCACTTTGATTACTTTGACCTTTTGGGGCTTCTAGATGACATAGGAGGGTCCTCCAACTTCGTAAGGCCATAACTCTCAAATCGTGAAGAGTTATGTGACATTATACATACCACCAGAAATGGCATGACATATACTATCCATATAGAATAGTATTATCTAAAAATATATCATAACTCATACCGTTACCCATCAAACAAACTTGGTTCCATTACCCAAACCTAGGGTCTCCAACTTCTCATGGCCATAACTCTCTAACCGTGAGGAATTATGTGACGTTCCACATACCACCAGAAATGATATGAAAATAACTATCCATATAGGATATTTTCCCTGACAAATTCACTTTCCTTCATCTCATTATTCTACAATTAAGCATGAGTTCTCTTACTCCACAAAGCGTCTTCCCGTGAGGGCTTTCACCACAAGGGGACCACTATGGATTTCATCCATATTTACTTCTTATCAACCATGAAAAAAAAATAATGAGTCATATTTACATCAAACACTATTGGGTCCATTATCCAAACCTTTGTGCTATGGGTCTTTCTTCAAGGGTTGACATCAATGACAACCAACCTTAATCAACAATCTCCCCCTTTGGCATTGATGGCAACACTCTGATGCAACACTAAAATCACATCACTCATGCTCCCCATGAAACCATGCCTCTATCCTCTGCATCTGATAAATCTCTCCCCCTTTGTCATCAATGGAAAAGGTATCTTTCCATCCGATGCTGCTCCCCCTGACAGACTATCCTCTTATGGTGCTTCCTCATGTACATCTAAGACATATAGGATAAGCATTCAAAAAGAATTCATTTTTGGAGTAGAAATAACTCCAAGTCTTTGGCGAAGATATTCAAAGGCTTCCCGTGGAAGTGGTTTTGTAAAGATGTCTGGCACTTGTTCTTTTGTGCCCACATACTCAACTTTGATGTTCTTTTCTGCAACCCGTTCCCGTAGAAAGTGATACTTGATTGGAATGTGCTTAGTCTTGGAGTGCATCACCGGGTTTTTTGAGATACTGATGGCACTTGTATTATCACANAGATAGAGATACTGATGATTGTTTCTTTCTTAGCCATGATACCAAACACTCACCTAAGTAAAATGATGCTCCACTGGTGCTTTGTCGGTCATCAGTACAACCTGCCAAATCTGCATTTGTGTAGGCCATAAGTCATAGATCTTTTCCTTTTGGATACCATAATCCAAACTCTTCTGTTCCTTTGAGATATCTGAAGATCCTCTTTACTGCTAATACATGTGATTCCTTTGGTGCTGCTTGAAATTGTGCCACCTATCCAACTGCTTGCATTACATCTGGTCTGGATGTTGTCACATATAGTAGGATGCCAATCATTGACCTATATTTCCTCTGATATGTAGACTTTGAATCATCATCTTTTCTCAACTTACAACTGGTTTGCATGGGAGTGATAATTGGTTTGCAATCTTCCATTCCGAACCTCTTTAGCATTTCTCTGATATACTTGGTTTGAGACATAAAAATTCCTTGGTTGCTTTGACGTATCTGAAGTCCCAGAAAGAAGGATAGTTCTCCAAGTAATGACATTTCAAATTCACTTTGCATTTCTTTTACAAATTTCTGGCTTAACCTATCATCATCACTACCAAAAATAATATCATCAACATAAACTTCAATTAATAAAATATTACCTTGACTTACCTTGATGTAGAGGTTGATGTCTGCACTTCCTTTTCTGAACCCTACCTGTTGTAGATACTTATCCAGTCTGGAGTACCATGCTCTAGGACTTTGTTTTAGACCATACAAGGCCTTCTTTAATTTACACACATAGTCTGTGTTCTCTGACAAGTGAAATCCTTCTGGTTGTTCAATGTAGACTTCTTCTTCAAGTTCCCCATTCAGAAAAGTTGTTTTTACTTCCATATGATATACTTTAACATTTTTGGAGCATGCATAAGCTAAAAGCAAATGGATTGCTTCCATTCTGGCAACTGGGGCATATGTCTCTTCAAAGTCGATTCCTTCAATCTGTGCATATCCTTTACATATCAATCTAGATTTATTCCTTGTAACCTGTCCATCTTCATTCAATTTATTCTTGAAAACCCATTTTGTGCTAATCACATTCTTATTCTTTGGTCTTGGAACCAATTCCCAAGTTTCATTTTTCTCTATTTGATCCAATTCTTCATCCATGGTCTTATTCCAAAATTCATCCTTGTTGGCTTCTTCAAAACAATTTGGTTCAATTGTAGATAAGAGTGTTAGGTGTGTTTGTCCTGGTGAACGAAATTTTGTTCTAGTCTCAACTCCTGCATCTTTGTTTCCAATAATCTGATCTGAAGGATGATTCTTTTGTACTCGTTTTCTAGGTGTATTTGGAGATACTTGTTGAACTTGCTCTTCTACTTCTATCGTATTCTCTTCATCTTCATCTTCATATTCATCTTCCTCATCTTCTTCTTTTTCATCTTCTTCCTCAAAAAGTTGTTCCATTGATTTGTTTTCTTCTTTCTTTGATTCTGGTCTACATGTTTCATCAATTGTTACATTGATGCTTTCCACAACTTTGTTTAAACGTAGATTGTAACACTTGTATGCTTTCTTTGTACTTGAGTAACCAACAAGTATTCCTTTATCCACACGAGAGTCAAAATTTCCCATTCTACCATCTTCTCTTTTGATGTAGCATTTGCTTCCAAAAATTCTGAAATGCTTCACATTTGCTAGTCTTCATTTCCATAGCTCGTATGGAGTTTTATCAGTGTTGTTTCTGAGCATTACTATATTTTGAATGTGAACTATTGTATGCACTACCTGTGTCTAGAAAATATATGTCAACTTTGAATCCATTATCATTGTTCGAGCCATTTCTTGTACTGTCCTATTCTTTCTTTCAACAACTCCATTCTGTTGAAGTGTCCTAGCGACGGAGAATTGCCTTTTTATTCCATGATTGTTGCAGTAGTACATAAATTCCTTTGAGGTGAATTCTCCTCCATTATCTGATCTTAAGAATTTGATTCTTGAATCCATCTCATTTTCAACCATTTCCTTGTAGATCTTGAAATTTTCAAAAGCTTCTGATTTGTTCTTGAGAAAGAAAACTACAGTCATTCTTGTATAATCATCAACTAATAACATAACGTATCTCTCACCTTTTAAGCCTTTTGTTGTAGTTGGTCCAACCAGATCAATATGCACAATTTCCAATGGTTTTGTTGTTGAATATTCCTTTGATTTGAACCTGGTCTTTGTTTTCTTTCCTTGTTGGCAATGCTTGCATAAAGTGTTGGTTGGTTTCGTGATTTGGGGCATTTCTATGACTGCTTCTCTTTTGTTGACTTTGACAAGGTTATCAAAATGCATGTGACCCATTCTTCTGTGCCATAGCCAACTTTCATCTTCCTTTTCTAGACAACACTTTTCATTTCCAATTTCACTTAACACATATATGTTGCTTGAAGTTCTTGTAGCTATAGCGACCAATTTCCCTGAACCTTCTTTTCTTATATCACACTTTTGTGAATCAAAAGTAACTTTATGACCTTGGTCACACTTTTGACTCAGACTTAAAAGATTATGTTTCATATCTTCTACTAGTAGAACATTTTCTGCCTTTTCATTCTTGTTCCCAATTTGGACTGTGCCTTTTCCAATGATTTTGGATGAATCATCATTTCCAAAGGAGAATGATCCATCTCTTTCCTCTCGTAATGTAAGAAACTTGTCTCTATCACTTGTCATGTGTTTTGAACATCCACTCTCAACATACCAACCATGTTTCTTCTATTTATCTTGTAGAGTGACTGTGCATTCTTCATTGCTATACTGATCTTTCTTTCTTATCCATGTCATTTTCTGAGATTCTTGTT
>JASDQU010011476.1:51179-112926 GCA_032191745.1 Picea mariana | reverse complement strand
TGTCGACTGTCCCCCCAGGATTTATTGTTGTTGGTGGTAACCTTAGTGGCCTATCTTTCTAAGTTATTTACACAAGGTGACTATGGAAGGGCAAGTCTTCACGGTACATAGAATCGACGTTGGCCAAACTCACTCGGGCTCCTTGGAGGGTATACCCACGATTATGTGTGGGAGCTTGCACCAGGGTGTAAGTCTGTTAAGCAGGTTGTCAACGTAACTTTTCCACCCACTCTATCTCAACCACTTCTTACTTTGTTCCCGCGACGTTGGATTTCATCACCAACTAGTGTGCTCATTGTGAGAAGGTTTTGTTTTTTTGCTTGCTTCCTAGAATTTTAGCGTGTGCTGTTTGTTTTCCCTAGCAGACTCTAGGTTGGATTTATTTAATGGCGTCAGTTCCCGAAATGACCAATGAAGGAACCTCTGCTCCAGGGGAACCTTTTGTTTTTTCTTCTTATGGAAACATTGGTCCTCCTCACATCGCTACTTTGAGCCTTCCATGTCTCACTATTGGATTACCGGTATGGTTGTTTTCCACTTAGATAATCCCAAATGCAGTAAGTGCTTTGGTCGTAAGCACTTCCCCCCAAGAACATCAACCTCATGTTGATCCTTCGCCTTCTTCACTAGTAAGGTCTTCTTCGCCTTCTTTGCTTGCAATGTCGCCTTTCGTTTCATCTTCTTCGTCAGGTGAAAATTCTGAAGCTAGTAACCCGGTGAATAAGAAGAAGAAGAAAAGGAAGAATAATAAGAAGAAAGATAAACAAGGGTCAAAACCTCCAACCACTGTCAAACATGTTGTAAAACAACCAATTGCTGTTACTCGTACTAGGAGTGTTGATGATGTCAAGATCACCCAAACAACCCGTAAGCCCAAGTACCCTTGCAGGCTTTGTAAGGGTAGCCATCTTATTAAGGATTTCCCTGGTCTATCCAAGGTTATAGAAGTATGGTCTACACATCCTCGCCAACCCATGTCGTCAGCCTCTGAACAACATGCTGATGACCTCCCATCAACTAGTCATGATACGGTTGGGAAGAAGAAAAGTAGAGCCAAGTTCTCGTGTATGTTATGCAAAGGGAGTCATCTAACTCATCTTTACCCTCATATAGATGAAGCCTCAAAATTACTAGAAGACATGACTATTTCACAGCCTCAACTTCCAGATGCTTATCGCAAGCTTTCTCTTAACCCACCTGTAGTTGATGGAATGATCAATCTGGTTCCCATGTCGGTCAGTCCAGTTGATCAAGTGGTCAATCTGGTCACGTCTTTGGATGAACCAATCGACCAAGTGGTTGATCCAATCCCATCCTCGCTCAACCCCACTCTCTCGTTAGAAAGTGAAACCCAAGCAGTTGGTCCATTTCCACCTGTCGAACCCATTCTCCCCTTAGAGAATGAAACCTAAGTGGTCGATATGATCTCATCATCGGTTGATCCTACTCTCCCGCTAGAAAGTAAACCCGATACTGCCCATGTTTTTCTTGTTGATACAAACTCTGTCATACCGAGGGGTATTCATCCTTCCCCCGTGGAACCCCCTCCAAGTCATGAGGCCATCCGTTTTGATTGGGATGTGATAACTAGACCTCGTCTTCCCTCTTACATTCCTTTCCATATTACAGTACAGGTTTGTGGTCGGGACGTTCCTCAGACGTTGATAGGTGAAGGTTCATCTGTTAGTATTTTGCCCTCTATTGCTTGGCAAGCCTTGGGTTATCCTCCGCTTGCGCCGGTTACGTAGAATCTATTAGCTTTTAACAGAAGAACTAGTCAACCTTTAGGGACCCTTCCTTAATTTCCTATAACTTTGGGAGGGAAAACTGTCTTTATTGACGTTATGGTAGTCCAAGACCCCTTAGATTTTTCTTTACTCCTTGGGAAAGATTATGTCTATGGCATGAAAGCTATTGTCTCTACTCTTTTTCGTGTGATATCTTTCCCTCACGATGGACGAGTTGTGATTGTTGATCAACTTTCATTCATTGACCCCGCCTGGATTGCCTCCCTGAATGGTTCTTGTATGCAGACAGTATCGCCCCTGCCACAGGTCAATTATGTGGCGTTTTCGCCCATGGCTTCAACTTCTAATGACTTAGATCCAGTAGTTGACATGGTAATCTCTTCGATAGGGTTGTTAGAGCTTGATCTCTTTCCTCCTGTCGACATCGTGTCCTTCCAGAGTGTGTTTCTTCCGTCAAATGAAGACCTCTTGGACGCCATGATCAAGTTTTGTCCCTTGACATGGTGTCATTCTAGAGCTTTGTCCTCGTGGAATCCATGATCAAGAAGAGGTTTCGAGGATATTTTTTGCATCTCTGAGGCAACCTCGTTAAAAAATGAAACAGAGGTCCTTAAGCATGGTTTTTCGATTTCAAGCTCATTAAAAAATGAAACCACCTCGAGAATAGTTTTTGCATCTCTGAGGCAACCTCGTTAAAAAATGAAACAGAGGTCCTTGAGCATGGTTTTTCGATTTCAAGCTCGTTAAAAAATGAAACCACCTTGAGGATAGTTTTTTTCATCTCTGTGGCAACCTCGTTAAAAAATGAAACAAAGGTTACGAGCATAGTTCTTGTTTCTATGTCAAGCTCGTTAAAAAATGAATAGTTTTCCCCCTCTCTGTTTGAGTCAAGTCCTTCGTCTAGTATTTGAAGCTTCATTTCATTCTCTTTTATAGTTGGATGACACGAAGCTTGTGGGGCATTTGCCTCAGCCTCTGGACTTCATGCTGAAGTTAAGCCGCTAGTTTCTTAAGCTAGGGGCTAAGTACCAACCATGCGTTGGGAAGTCGCAAGCATAGTTTTCTATGGTTCAAGCTTGTGTAAAAATGAAACCACTTACCTCAAGCATAGTTTCCTCTGGTTCAAGCTTGTGTAAAAATGAAACCAGGTCCAAGCATAGTTTTGTTTAGTTTTTAAGCTTGTGTAAAAATTAAAATCTATCCCAAACATAGTTTTGTTTTGTTTTAAAACTTGCGTAAAAATGAAAACTATCTCGAGCGTGGTCTTTGTCCGTTCTTGCACTTGTAAATACATAAGAACGCGATTGAGCATACTTTTATCACTTTTTCGGGCTCAACAAGGTTATACAAAAAAGGAACCCCCCTGGAGTCCTTTTTAAGCTCTTTTCAGAATCTCTAAACATGAAAAGATTGCCGAGCAACCTTGCTATCTTCATGCTCACTAAAGTATTTGAAATATGCGTCTGGTGAGCGATATTTTCTCTCTTTTTCGGTCTCATCCAGAATATGTTACGAAAAAGGAACTGAGAGAGTTCTCTTTTAAGTGTTTTTCCAAACTCTATAATCTTGAAAAACCTTCGATTTTACTATCTCTGGACTTGTTAAACAAACATTGACAGACCCGTGATGGGACTGAACCACTACTTCTTAGGGTTCGTTAAACATACTCCGAGGGACTCGTCAGAAGGATGAGATTATATCAACAAGCATATGTGATCCTCTTCAAGATTGTGTAAAAATAAAGAGGTACTCGCCAGAAATGGTGGGGGAAAAATTGGGAATAAATTGTGTCTAAATCTGTATTATGTGGGAGAGTCACTTTTGAGCATGACATCCTTTCACTTGCCTTGTGTCTAGATTGGAAAATCCACTCGTCTCTTGATCATACTCCTATAAGATTACAAATTGGTTTGTGATCCTTGTTGTTGGGTCAGTGTTTCCAAGATAGTTGTCGTGTCGTCAATATGTTCAAAGAGAAGTTCAGCCTGGAAATCCTTCTATTGCTTCGGCCATTTCTGCAGTCTTTAATCCTTCTATTGTGTCGGCCATCGCTGAGTCAGTCCTGAATCACTTGTTACTCTAATCTACGTCAAATCTTGTTACTTGTTTCGTGTCATTGATGTGGGATACATTAAGGCCCTCCTATGACGAGTCTTTTCCTGTGAACTTCAACTCATTATCCAGGAATTAGACTTAGAAACTAATTGGTACCTTGGAACTTGCATGCCTCAATGGCAGGTTTCCGTACTTTTGACAGTGAGTTTTCATTATTGACCCCTGATCGAGAGATTCCACCGAGTGTTCAACTTCAGCTCATTTATTCACATTCGTTGGATTGTACTAGTGTACCTTGGGAGTCATTGACATTAATGGTAATTTCCCTCGCACTTGTTAACGGTATACACTAATGACCGGTAATCAAGTGGTTTCTACCATGTTCGACTTCAACACATGTATTCACATGGTTAGATTCGTACTATAGAGTGGTGGAGATGAAGACCCTGGATATTTTCTGACAGATCCAGGTTGCGTTGGAGTATATTCAGTGTACTATTGCATAGATCCACATTGTATGTCTGGTGGCTATGTTCAAATTTGAGTCTTTAACACATATATCCATAGTGTATTTTTGGTGGCTATGTTTAGATTTGAGTCATATTGACATGGATCCACAGTGTATGTTTGGTGGCCATGACTTGTCTTACTTGACATGGATCTTCGCATGTCGGCATTTATGCTTTGAGTCATTTGTATTCTGAGTATGGGAATGCCTACCTCGGTGATGATATATTATTGTACTGTATTTCCTTGTTTGTTGGCAGGTTTCCAACTAACTGTTCCTTGTTCCCTACACACACTCGACAAAGTATTTCAGCTATCACTCTGTTCTAACTTCATACTTTGGGGGGCTCTCTGTTACACATTATTTTTGTCATCCTTATGATCGTTAATGATGTAAACCTATCTATTGCCTTCAAAGGGGTCAGTGGCCTGAGTTCCTAAAGAGAGAAGGGAGAAGAACTTTTCCTGAGAAAAGAAGTTGCATTTTCCTATGTAAAAACCTTATAAAAAAGGAAGTTCGCAGGTTGCTATATAGGCAGGGTGCAAGAATGACCCATTCTCGTAGGTTGCACTATAGCTAGGGTGCGATTTGTTCACAAGTTGCTCTATATCTAGGGTGCGATAATGCCTGCACATGGGAAAAATGAGCGTTTTCTCAAATCTTCTAGAAGAAGAAACTTCTATGGTGAGGTGGCATCCGAATGGTTTGGATCTTACTCGCTTTCATGATTTAGTGGGATCATCCTAACCTCCTCACCTTATCCTCTTCAACTTATAAAAGGAGAGGAGTTCTCATGGAGAAAGTTAGCTTGAGTTAGCTTTGTTGGTTCTTGAGCTTGTTAGCTTTTGGTTGGCTTGGAATTATTAGCTTGGTTGGAGTGGCTTTGAGATTTGTTTTGTCAAGATAGATTGTGAATATCATCTGATTTATGCTCTCAGAATTCTTGGAGTGAAAGTGTGTGGGGAACGAAGGACAGTTGGAAGGGACCTTACGACATCAAGGCCATGGTTGTAATCTCTCTTTCACATTTAATATGATACAGTAATATGATTCTTTCCTATAAAGCTTGTTGTGTTTTATTGTATGATTCCTTGATCACATACATAGGTTTTTATTGAGTTTATGTTATTGCTATCACTTTGGATGGTTTGTGTTGTCTAGGTCTTGACTTCATGAGAGCACTAGAGCGAAGAAGGAGCAACAAAGACCCTAGGAAGCGATACTAAGGTATGTTACTTGTTCCTTCCTACTAGTAAATTCAATATCTAAAACTTAAGGAAAGCATCATGTTCTGTATTGCTTTGTTCTAGATTCAGGTAGATCTAGGGCGATCGGTTAGTTTCCGCACTTATGGATTTATCCAATAACACACCCACTCGAAATCATGATCATGAAATTCACCTAATTCCTGAGAGTGTTCCTCCTAACATCAGGCCATACAAATACCCTTACGCCTAGAAGAGTGAAATTGAGTGCATGGTTGAAGAAATGTTAGAGGCTGGCATTATCAGACCTAGCCAAATTTCTTACTCTACACCAGTGGTAGTGTTATTCAAGAAAGATAACTCATTGCGTATGTGTCTAGATTATAGAGAGCTCAACAAGATCACTATTAAAGATAAGTTTCCCATTCCTGTCATTGATGAATTGTTAGATGAACTACATGGAGCAATCTATTTCACAAAATTGGATCTCCGTTTAGGGTCTCATCCATAGATGATTTTAGGGGCTAAATTTCGCAAATGGGCTAATTTTCCAAGGTTTTTCCCTCAAAAAGATTTGCCAATTTCCATTTTTTCTAAAAACGATTCGCCCAAATTCCATAGAATAAAATTATTTTACCTTAAAAATCGCCAAAATTGTATAGAAAGTATATAAAATCTTTAGAAATTTGAATATTTTTACAAAACTATTCCCAAACATTTTACATTTTGCATATTAAAGACTAGTAAGATTAGCCCATGTTTCTACATTTTAATATAAATTTCAATTCTTAAAATCATCCTTGGTATCATCAGATCGAAATGAAGGAAGAAGATATCCCAAAAGCAACATTCCGAACTCATGAAGGCCATTATGAATTTTTGGTCATGCCTTTTGGCCTTACAAATGCACCTTCTACATTCCAAGGGTTGATGAATTCCATTTTCAACCCTTTCCTTCGAAAATTTGTGTTAGTATTTTTTGATGATATACTAATCTATAGCAAATCTTGGGAGGATCATATGTGACTTGTTGACAAGGTGCTACAACTACTAAAGGAGCAACAACTATATGCCAAACCATCCAAATATTTCTTTGGAGTAAAGGAGGTAGAATATTTGGGTCATATTGTATCTCATGAAGGTGTCAAGGTAGACCCTAACAAGATTAAGGCCATGATGGATTGGCCGATTCCCAAAACATTGAAGAATATTAGAGGATTTTTGGGTTTGACAAGCTACTACTGCAAGTTTGTTCGGCACTATGGAAGAATAGCAGCACCTTTAATGACACTAACTAAGAAGGATGCATTTTCATGGACTCCATAGGCAACTAAAGCTTTTTAACAACTTAAAGAGGTGATGTGTAAAACTCCTGTCTTGACCACTCCATACTTCACAAAAACCTTTATTATGGAATGTGATGCCTCGGGAAATGGAATTGGTGTTGTCCTAATGCAAGAAGGAAGGCCCCTGTCTTTTGAAAGTCGACCACTCAAGGGAAATGACTTACACAAACCCATTTATGAGAAGGAAATGATGACAATACTACATGCATTGAAGAAATGGTGTCCTTACCTGATAGGTAGGCACTTCAAGGTCAAAACAGATCATGATAGTCTTAAATACTTCTTGGAACAAAGACTATCTTTAGAAGAACAACAAAAATGGGTAACCAAGATATTGGGTTATGATTTTGAAATCCTCTATAAAAAGGGGAAGAAAAATGTTGTGGCAGATGCACTCTCAAGAAATGATGAAGATGTTGAGGCCTTTCTCTGTGCTATCTCGATCATCCAACCCGATTGGATAATAGAAGCAAGGGATGAATGGAAGAATGATGAAAAAGTGTGGACTCTCATTCAAAAATTGGAGCAACATTCCAGTGCATCAGATACATTTACATGGAAAAATGATTCACTATGGTACAAAGATCGCTTATATTTATGTAAAAAATCCCAACTCAAACAAAAGGTACTATTGGAATTGCACACCTCTCCAGTAGGAGGGCACTCATAGTTTTTGAAAACCTACCATAGAGTCAAGAAGGATTTTTTTTGGGATGGCCTTAAAACTATTGTTCAAAGGTTTGTGGCAGAATGTTTGGTTTGCCTACAAAATAAGGTGGAAAAAATTAAGACCCCAGGTCTTTTACAACCATTATCCATCCCAAGTCAGCATTGGGAGGAGGTTTCCATGGATTTCATCATAGGGTTACGAAAGTCTGAAGGAAAGAGTGTAATCATGGTGATTGTTGATAGATTGACCAAGTACGAACACTTTTGTGCACTCTCTCATCCCTTCAAAGCTACTACAGTAGCCACCGCATTCATGGAGAGAGTTCAAAATCTACATGGCAGCCCAAATATTATTGTAAGTGACAGAGATCCCATCTTCACTGGACATTTTTGGGCAGAATTATTTTCTTGTTTGGGTACTTAATTGGCTCATAGATCATCCTATCATCCTCAATCCGATGGACAAACCGAGATAGTGAACAAATGTCTGGAAGGCTAACTTTGTTGCTTTGTCTTTGATAAACAAACACAATGGTTCAAATGGTTACCCTTGGCAGAATGGTGGTATAACACTTCCTTTCATACTGCAATAAAAATGACACCATTTATGGCACTTTATGGATACCACTCTCCATCCATCACTTCTTCTCTAAAAGAAAAATCTAAGGTTCAAGCAGTGAAAGATCACATCGAGAATCAACAACAAGTTCTCCAAATCTTAAAGGACAACCTAACCATGGCACAGAATCGGATGAAACAACAAGCAGATCAACATCGTAGTGAAAGAATATTTGAAGTAGGGGATTGGGTGTTTTTAAGAATACAACCATACAAACAGATGTCCCTCAAGTAAGACAAGAAGGACAATAAATTATCACCAAAGTACTATGGCCCTTATAAGGTGTTGGAAAAGATTGGTACTATGGAATACAAATTGGAGCTACCTGCATCTTCACGAGTACACCCAGTTTTCCATGTTTCATGCTTAAAGAAGGTTATAGGTGACAAGATCTCAGTTCAAACTATATTGACAGAACTTGATGAGGAAGGAAAAATCATATTGGATCTTGAAGCCATCACTGACACAAGAATCCACTAGCTGAGGAATAGATCCATTTCAGAGTATTTCCACCGACTGAAGATACCACTTGGGAAGATGAGCGTTTTATACAGAAGCATCCATAGTTACTCAAGCATTGTGGACAACACTTATCTCAAGGGGAAGGGCATGTTAAGCCCTAATATTGGCTCATTACCCCTTAATTGGGGCATATTATATTAGTAATGTTATTTTATTTATGTCGACTTTAGGCCATAGTTGTAATTATACCTCCTAGTCTCCTATATATACCAAGGAGACATTTTCATTTTGAATCATCTTGTACTTGAACATTTAAGTGGGGTAAAAGGAGGTTCCCCCCTCGAAGAGGCTTATTATCTGAAATTATCTCTTTTTCAAGGCTTTGAGTACTTTTTCTGAGGTTTTTCTATTGTATATTGATATTTGGTTCTAAACAATTTAACTCCAGGTGTAAACCTGACAAGGACAGAATACTCCGGGAAGCAAGAAGAAACCCTAATGAGTTGGATAATAATCCTAGAAGACTTTTTGGCTAAAGAAGATAGTTTATGTTAGGTTATTAGCCTCCAAGAGAAGAAGTCAGCCAGAAATAATAATATATACTGAACAGACAGATACCCAGAATGAGAAGCCGACCCAGGTAGTTAGCCAGAATTAGTATAAATATAGGAGGCCAGTTCTCATTCTGGCAGGTAGTCTCAGAATTGTAGTGCCCAGTCTTGTGCATAGGTTTGAGGAGAGTTTCCATTGCAACTGTTGTAGCTAGCAGATCACATTTGGCTTGGACTATATCTTGGCTAGGGTTTGGACTATCTAATCATCTCTTGTTGGTGCCCTATCCTTGGGGAAAGGTGTGCTACCCTTTGTTTGGCTATCTAGCCTAGGTTTTGCTTCCAGAATGATTCTATGTCAAGGTTAAGGTGCTCGGAGGGTGGATTCGTCCTATGGTTGGGTGATAAGGGTATTTTCAATGGTAAAACGAGCACAATCATTCATATTCTAATAGTTTCCCCCTTGAAGAGGCAAGTGAACATTGTTTCCTTTCAATAAATGTATTATTTTGGTGTCGCGGCTTCATATATTGTGTGTTCTATTGTTATTCTCTGTCGTATTTTTGTTTTCCTCTATTATAATAGATCTGGTGCCTAACAAGTGGTATCATTGCACTTTCCTTGGCAGAAATTGTGGGTAATTTGTTTTTTAGGGTAGAGACATATTCCGAAGTATTAAAGCTACAGTGATATGTCATTCAGTGCATAAATCCACAGTCAGGGAAACATACATGCATGAACTACAAGTAGTACTTAAGCGCACATTGATGTCCACACTTGGAACCCCTATTGGTACCCCTTCCAATGACAACATATCAAAGGACACCTATATACAGATTGACCTAGACATCCTGAAGCCTTCCATAGATAAACTGTTTGGTCGCCTGATTTCTATAGTTCCACTGAGAACAACACTCGGGAAGATATTATCTAGTACCTGGGTAATTGGGTAGTACACTTAAGGTTATGTTCTAGCCTCCGTAGTTGGTACCTTGAGATATTGGGCCGAGTACTACTGTTCAACCCCACATGTATATAAAAGAGCTATAACACAAGGCAAACCCTTTTCTGTAGGAACCTTGAAAAAAACCTAACCCTTGGGAGGGAAAAAAAGAAACAAGGAACATAAAATTTTTATTGTCGCGTAACCTTGCCTCCTGCATTATGGTTGCGAAATTACTACATCTTTTTTCCTGTTAAGAAGTTGGGTATTTCAACACTGCAGTATTATTTAGATCAGAGTATAACTCCATAGAAGTAAGAAAAAAAAATAATAAAAAGTTTGGGGCCTTCTCGCACCCTTATTTGAGACGTATCCCATTGGAATCCTCTTTTCATCCTGATCGTAGTGATACCTATAATTTTTCAGATTTTTTTTTTTTTTTTTNTCCTGACCCCCTTCCCAAAACTCTTTACTTGGAATCTATCCCATTGGAGTCCTCTTTTCTACCTGATTGTAGTGATATCTCTCATTTTATTCATTTTTCCCATGTACCCACCCACCCTTTTCACATACCTTTATTTCCCACCTCTCCTTGTATTTTCCCCTGACCATGGCCAACACCCACAACCAAGACCTTGAAAATCGAATTGCTACCCACATCAAGTCCAAAATGGAGTACCTGAAAAAAGGAACCGAAGAAGGACATCAATTCCCAACTTTCCAACCAACTTCCATCCCACCTTGATTCCCAGCTTGACTCCTTTGCTACCAAGGTCATGGAAAAACTACCAATTCCTGGCATCCATTCCTCTTCTGAAAAACCTTCTAACCATGAAGGTACAACTTCCTCAAATTCCCAACAGTTTCAGTCCTACCATTTTCATCATGATATACGTCTTCCATGAGGGGATTTGAACGAATATTATGGCTCAGACCCCACTGGTTGGGTCACTCAAATGGAACATTACTTCTCTTTGCATGGCATCACTGATCAATTGGCCAAAATTCATTACAATGTCCTCTATTTGGATCCTAAATGTTGGCAATGGTGGCAATGGCATAAAAAATCATGCCAAAGATATGTTGCTTGGAAATTTTTTGTGGCTGACCTTTATGAATGCTTTGACACCGAAACACAATCCCTGTGACATTTGGCCAAATTGAAACAACCAGGTATCGTGGAATATTTTATCCCCACATGTGAGAAATTGTCTTTCAGAACCGAGGGCATGTATGATACCTTTTTATGAGAATTATTTATTAGTGGCCTCAAGGATGAAATATGAGCCCAAGTCCTCATGGATCTTCCCCATACTTGCCTGGAAGCTACACAACGTACCAATGAAGCACAATATGTTTTTTTTCCCAACACTGCAAACCCTATTTCCCTCCTCCCCCTCACCCTCCCACTCCTTCCCCTCATCCCACCCCTCTCAAGATCCAAAAATTAACCAGGGAAGAAATGGATGAATGCCAACTCAAGGGTCTTTGTTATAATTGTGATGAAAAATAATTTATGGGGCACAAGTGTAAGGAACATAAGTTGTTTATGGCCATCTCTCAGGATATTTTTGACGAAGAGGTAGAGGATTCTCCTAAGATAGAGAAACCTGATTCAAGTGATCTCACTCTACCATCTTATCCACCTGTAGTTGAACCGATCATTTCATTGAATGCACTCTGTTAGCGATATTTCTTGTAACAAGGGTAGAATGAAAAGGAATGAGTTTAAAACCCACTTACCCTAAGTTTGGGATACACGCGCACTTGTGATTAAGCAATCAACAAATTTGGACGACGGATATTCACATGCCCGGATCAATGGTGCACATGGGATTCTGGAGCCCCCCCACCTTTCTACCTTTAAGCGGAAGGGGGGGGTCTGGAATCGGGGGTACACCTCTTCAACGGTCGATATCAAAGTGCCCAGATCAACGATGCGTGAGGCGATTCTAGAGACCCCCCGCCTTTCTACCTTTAAGCGGAGGGGGGGGGGTCCAGAATCCAGGGTGCATCTTTCCGATGGCTGCGATTGGAGAACCCGGATCAACGGTGCACGAGGCAATCTCGACTCCCGATGCCTTTCTTCGTTTAACCCTCTGGGCCCCTTCCCCGTCGTGTCGCCTTTTATGCCATTTCCCTCCTTGCCACCTATTCCCCACCGAGCCAGGTGGCAGGGTCCTTTCCCTTTAAGCCTCTCCTCTTTCCGTCCATATGGTCCACCCTGCACCTCAATGTCCACTCATTATCCACTGCATGTCCCGTTCCCCTCCATGTAAACCCCCTATAAATAAGATGCCCATTATACCCCATCCCCTGCCCTGTCCGCGTGTTTTCCCCTGTCACATCTTCCTTTCCTCATCACCTCTCATCTCATCCTCATAGTCTTAGCGCCACCACTCCCATTACACCCCCCCAGCCTTCACGATGGCCTCCACGTCTATTCATCAGGCCGTTCAGCTAATCCAGGTGGCAGCGCAAGGGGTTGTCCATGTCCCAAAGGCGCCGAGTTGGCTGGGCCATCCTCAATCCCAATGAAGCAGTTATTGAAGTAGTTGGTGGTGGTTAGACATAGCCTCCGCCATAATGGGAAAGTCCGGCAATGAATTAAAGGCATGTCGATTCTCCCATGGAACTGTCAGGAGTTCGATTGCGTCTGCCATAGTTGCATGATCATTCAGAGACGACAACCGCAGATTTTCAGAAGCCATGCAGACGCAATGTGTTTAATGCAACGTCTCGATTTTGTTGTTGTTGTTTTATTGAGTATATGAAGGCATTTTTGCCATTTTTGTATCTATCGATGGTAGAGAAAAGCTCCCGACTGTAAATTTTTAATGATCTTTCTAGTTCTATGGTTATGCATGTGTGTTTGAGATTTCTTGTTTTATGACAAAACATTTTCCTGCTCCGTCTATGTTTTCGTCTTATACCAGAGAGTTCATGATCGACTAATTCGCATGAATTGTTGTAGTTATACCACGATAAAGGATTTACCGTTGCATTATTGTATTCCCTGGTTCTCTACATTTGGATGTAAGAAGATCTTGCCTTTAGATGCTTCATCTCACAGTCTGTTAGAAACCTAATGTCTATAACAGAACCTTGCACTCTTCTTATGCAAGTCTTCCCCCTACTCACCCTTATTATGACTCATTGTTTGAAGTTTCTCTAAGACCTCACTCACCCATGCATGCTTGGCCTAGTTTCAGAGTTGAGACGATATTGTTCTGAGTTTACTTCCATTTGATAACCCCTTTATAAACAAATCGTGACATTAAACCGATGGGTGTCGGGCTCTGCTCCTGCAAGCAATCCAGGAGTGACTTCCGACGCTAACATTTCTGGCGCCGTTGCCGGGGACAAAGTTGAATATTTTCCCCGAAATTGAACGACAATGATCAACTGATTCTGAAGGTGCATCAGATATCAGAATTATCAAGATTTCTACTGTGCACCTGGCGACTCCATTGTGACGAATCCACTGGGAATAACCTGTTCTATTAATTGTGGCTTTCAGAAGAAGACACACGCGGTCTCATCCACAGTTGCCTCTAGCTACACCTGAAGTTGACCCACAGGTGGTTCTCAGAAGAGCAAAGAGCTCTGTAAAGGAAGTTTCCATCGCCGAAATAGGTAATCCGCCATCTCGTTCTGTGAGAACTCCTTTTTCTCCTCCTTAGTTTCTTAGTAGACCTCCTTCAAAGGCTTCCCATTTCCTGAATTTTGGGAGTGTTCCTGCTGAGTTTTCCCCTCCTGGTTTGAGACTGGAGGGAGAAATTCTTGTCACTCCCCTCTCCTCTGGATCTGTTCCTTGGAATAGACCCAGGACTACAGAAGATTTCCCCACTCTTTCACAAAGAGAAGCACCTGTTGAATTGATTTCGCTAGCCTTCTCCTTGAATCCTCTCTTATTTCCCACTCCACTTCGAGACTCATTCCCAGTAGCCCCTTCGCTAACTCCTCCTCCTCCAAGTTCTCCTCCACCTAATATTCCTATGGTTGGTGCTAACCCCCCTCTGAATAGAATGAATGCCATAGTCACTGCTAGATATGCTCCCTTAATCCTACCCCATCCTATGAATCCTCTCCCTGCTGGAGACTACTTGAAGTACATGCCCAAGTTCACCAGGGAAGGGGACGTAACTACGGAAGAACACCTGGCTACCTTCTACAGTTATGCAGACAACCTAAACATTGAAAATGAAGATGTCTGAATGAGAGTCTTCATCCAAAGCTTGGATGGTGAGGTGAGGAAATGGTTCAGGGGACTGGCCCCTAGATCTATTGCCGGAATTGAAGCTCTGGATAGTGTTTTCCTGAGGCAGTGGGGAGATAGGAAGGATTTCATGTATTACATGACAGAGTTTGGGTCTCTAAAAAAAATGGAAGGAGAGTCTGTCTCTGAATTCTTCAAAAGATTCAATAAGATATATAATAAGATTCCTACAGAGATAAAGCCCTCAGAATCCTCTGCCCAAATTTCCTATGATGGTGCATTTGGCCCAGATTTCTGCCTTTTATTGAGGGAAAGAAGAGCCACCTCCTTAGCTCAAATGCAAGATGCGGCCATAGAAGTAGAATCCAACATATTAGCAGCTGACAGACTGAGGAGCAAGGCCAACGCAGACACAAGGAAGGGAAAGTCCGAAGCCTCAACTTCTGGCTCGTCGTTTCCCCACACTCAAGTGGATGAACTGACCCAAATGATGAAGTTTCTGTCTGAAGAGATGGAAAGACTGAAGGTGGACAGGAAGCAAATGAAGAAGGGCCCTTAGAGCACCGAAATCAAAGGGGGTTTTAGAAGGCCAAACAATATCGCTCCCCCGACTATGCACAGAGAAAGGGGAAGAGACAGAGAAGACCAAAGAATTCAGGCCCCCTTAGAGAACAATTTTGTGGCCAAAGATGAAGAAGGGGAAACAGACGAGCTCAAGCCTAAGATCCATTGCTTCGGAGAGACTCCCCCTTTTCCTCACCTCACTCAATCAGCTTATGAGGAGTCTCTTATGGATATTCAGCTAAATGAATTGAGCAAGGGAGACAAGGCTAGCGGCGGCCGAGGTAGGTACAACCTGAGGTCTGACAAAAGGACAACAGTACCTGATATTCCTGAGCAGTCCACTAGAATAGAGAAACTTGCTAATGAAGTAGCAGACGGCCACAGAGGTAAGAAGGCACAACCCCTCTCTCCCATTGTCCAGCATCATGTTCCTGAAATAAGAGAAATTCCAAAGCCTACATCTTCTTTTAATGTCGAGCATGAGATTCAAAAAATTAGAATCCCTTTGCCCCTCACCGAGCTAATCAAGCATGGAGAATTCAAAAAATGCTTCTCTGAGCTTTTGCAGTCTGAAGCCCTATGCCTTCCCATCGACTCCATAAACCTCCAAGATGAAAATCCAACAGTTTTCCTAGGTCCCATGGTAGAATATAGGGATGACTCATCCCCTCCTTTCTACACATCCTTGAACATACATGATAAAGTACTGCACAACTGCTTGATGGATTCAGGGGCTTCTCACAACCTCATGCCCAAAACTGTCATGGAAGAATTAGGGCTAGAAGTCACACGAGCCTATCATGACCTCTATTCCTTTGACTCCAGAAGAGTTCAGTGTCTTGGAGTTATCAAAGACCTGGTTGTGACCTTGTTTCAACTACCCATGAAAAGTGTGGTCATGGATATTGTAGTAGCTGATGTCCCCCCCAAGTTCAGTATGCTATTGTCGAGATCTTGGATAAAAAGACTGGGGGGAACCTTGCAGATGGACCTCACATATGCTACTATCCCAGTGTTCGGAGTAGAGCATAGAAGACTATACAGGGAAGCCCAACTGGCCTACATAATCAGTGATGAAGCCAACCCTACCAATCATCCCATCTTTGCCTTGGACACTGATTTAGGCTCCAATTTACTGCAGCTGACCCATGCCCCCGAGCCTCCTCTAAGACTCAGAAAGCAGCCCATATTTCCCCTGAGGTTCCCCCCTCCATCACCCCAATCTGGAAAATGTTTTTTGATGGAGCCTATTCCCGAGAAGGCGCTGGAGCTGGGGTGGTTTTTGTGTCACCTGCTCAGAAGACCATACCCCTATCCTATAAGATGGAGTTCGAAACCACTAACAATGTGGCAGAGTGTGAAGCTCTTATCCTAGGATTAAGAACCGCATGGGAAATGGGAATCCAAGAGGTAGCAGTGTTCAGAGATGCCGAACTGGTAGTCCAGCAGATCAAAAGCGCTTATCAGGCCAAGCATCCTCGACTCAGAAGCTATAGAAATGAGGTATGGGACATAATTGATAGTTTCTTCTCAGCGTTCAACATTTCCTTCATTCCAAGAGAAGAAAACACAGTGGCAGATTCCTTGGCAACATCAGCAAGCAATTTTAAAGTACCCTTTCCGCCCAAGCTTAGGTATGATGTAGAAGTGAAATACAGGCCCTCCATACCTGACAATGTCAAGCATTGGAAGGTGTTTGAGGATGATCTTGAGATCAAGAAGTTCTTGGAGACTATCGAAGAGTTTTCAGAGCTGTATATCAATCAAGATTCTGTCTCTGAGGAAAGGTCGGATGGAGGTGAGTTGCTGAGTAAAATAGCAGGGCATGACATTATTCAGTTGCCTAGCAATCACATTCCAAGGGGACTGGTCCCATTAGAAAGATTGTTCGATGGGAATGATGTGGCAGTAAAAGGGAGAGTTTTAGGTGATGATGCTGATACAGCTGAGTGCAACATCAACACACCAGAGGGGCCTCAGTTTGTCAAGTTGTCAAGGAGTTTGACGAAGGAGCAGAGGGTTGAATATGCCAAGTTGTTGAGAGAGTTTGCTGATGTGTTTGGATGGACTTACGAAGACCTCAAGACGTATGACACATCATTCATTGAGCAAAAGATCCCACTAAAATAAGAGGCTAAGCCATTCAAGCAGAAGCTGAGGCAGATAAATCCCATGTTGCTACCTGTCATGGAGAAAGAAGTGAAGAAGCTGCTAGATGCCCAAATCATTGTCCCCTTGAGATATTCCGATTGGGTGGCCAATTTGGTCCCGACAAGGAAGAAAAGTGGGGAAATCATACTCTGTGTTGATTTCAGGAACCTGAAAAAAATCTCCAGGAAGGAAAATTATCCCCTGCCTAACATGGAGCACATATTGCAGAAGGTCACTGGTGCATCTAGGATATCCATCATTGATGGATTCTCTAGTTACAATCAGATATCAGTCATGCATGAGGACAGGGAAAAAATGACCTTCACCACTCCTTGGGGCACATTCATGTATGCCAAAATGCCTTTTGGACTGATGAATGCAGGAGCAACATTTCAACGAGCCATGGACATAGCCTTCATCGGGGAGAAAGACCAGTTCGTGGTGATTTATCTAGATGACATCACGGTCTTCTCCAGGAAAGACAAGGAGCATTGTTGTCACTTGAAAAGGGTTTTCCTGAAGTGTCGGAGGTATGGCCTATATTTAAACCCCAAGAAATCGTTGTTTGCTATGAAGGAGGGGAAGCTATTAGGCCATATAGTATCAACATAGGGAGTAAAAATCGACCCTAGCAGGGTAGAAGAAATTTAGGCCCTGTCACTTCCCAGATCTAAGAAGGAGGTTGTTGGTAGCCAATTCACTTTTTCTATGATCCTATAAGCTGCCTACACCTATGTATTGCAAACATCAATTTTTCGTCACATTTTTTAAATCGACGACACTTTCATTTCTTGCGACATTTACACTTTTGTCTTCGTTAAGTTTTCACTACTATAAGCGTGAAAACTTCTCCTTTCGAAGTTGTTTTTCGATCATTATCTGAACTGTGAATATTTATTTTGTCATCATGCCTATTGCGCTTACCTTTTATTGATCACTATATGACTGGCAATATCCTTTGATCGGTTCTCATACTTCGATTGATTGTTTAACTTGGTTTTATTGAAGGCATTTAGCATTTCGATTTGCACTTTTTATGTCTTGCCTGATCATTGATTCTATGAAATGCATAGGGGTTTGATTGAATTTTATATATATATATATGATATGATCCTTATGATAATCTTTTGATAACTTATTGGCTTGTCAACTTATGAGTATCGTTTGGCACCTTGGTTAAACTTTTGATTTAATACATTGGCGCATGTTGATTTTGGGTTTTGATTTATACGTCGGATGTTTGAACATCATGGTATAATGCTTGCATGACTTGGTATAAAAATTTCATTTCATTGGTTGTACACATGACTTAATGGTTGAACTATTATTATGGAGTAAACAACTATGAAATTTGGCGGTTGTACTTGGATAATGAATATTATGCATGGCAGACTCCACCACCTTCGCATGCGCACATTAATGCTTACCCCTTTTGCTCGTTCATTGCTGTTGGTTTGGGTAGCTCTGTTACTATGTGTGTTGGTGAATTCGAACCCTTCCATTACCATGCATTCAGCTCCATGGCCCCAGTAATGCGAGTTGAACCTAATGGCAGTCAAGCCCTTTTGATGTTTGACAATTCCCGCCAAGATTTGGCAGAAAGTAGATGACTTACCTTCGTGAAACGTTTTGAGGGTTTTAACCTTTGCGTAGCTCGACTGTTTTCCATGACCTTTGATGGCTGTCGAGCCAAGATAGGCAATGTATAGTTAGAGATTGATGAACAGTTCATCAGCTCGACCACGGGGTTACCTATTTTGGGACAGCGCTGGTTTAAGAATTGCAAGGCTGAGGAAGTGCCGTGGACATTGTTGTTTCAATCGCGCAATCACCTCCTGTGATAGAGGTATGCCCATGGCGATGCTTAAACAACGATGGCACAATTTATTAATGATAATCAAGCAATTTTTGACCTGCGAAGGTCGATACGGGTTAGTCTTCCTCTACCACCTGCCTCTATTGATGATTTTTATAGCGTATCCTCTAAACATGCCGTTCTATTTTCATCGTAGCTTGTATAAGATGTCTAAAAAGTTCAAAAGGCACAAGGCTGACAACAGCCTGTTTCATCATGGGCTTATTAAGCTCATCGTTGTTTATCAGTTGAATTTGCTTGGTGACAGTTGGAAGGCCTTCATCGCCCGTAATGGCTTTGAGGACACCGACCCTGTATAGGTTGATAAACCTGTGGTAACTGAGGCTAAGGCTGAACCGCCTATACCCTTACGCCTCCTACTACCTAAACCCTCATTTAACCCTCCTATCGACTTACCCGACACTGTAACTAAGAGCGCAGAGGTTATTACAAATCTTATGAGAAAAAATCTCAAGGCAAACCTTGCTGCAAATGTTAAAGGGAAAAGGAATGCACGTTTGATTTCACGGATGGCAAGGAACAAGCCAAAACCCCCTATTGAGCCAAACCCTATCGTCTTGAGTGAAGGCTCCGATTCAAAAGTTGAGCGTTTCTTGGCCAGTGAATACCCCTACTTGCAAGGTTTGCGTGTCGAACCCTCATATGATTTTGTATCAAACCTACCCCCCTGCCTAAAGGATGACCCTAATTACCCAGGCATTAAGTTGCCTTCTGAAACCCTCATCCATTTGCCCAAAACCTTGCCTGCTCTGTCTAAACCTACACAGTCACCCTGTGACCAATTCCATTCATGGTTAGAGCAATATTATATTGATGTTCCTATACTCCAGTCAAAGATTCAGTCACTGGAGGACCAGATTGCAGTTCTAACCAGTCAAAAGGCCAAGCTCCAAACGACAGATAAAAGCCAAAAGACAACCGGCTCCATCCTATTCAAAAACGTGGAATCAGCCACGGCTGTTGTAAATTCCAAGCTGGTATAAACAAGTAGCCTCGTCGCTACACAGGTATGGAAAATTTGATATCGTTTTGTTTGTAAATAATCTAGTTTGCTATAATGATTTGTATTCAGTTTTTAAACAATTCTGTTCACATCTTGAATGGCTTTTTTATATTGCGTGCATTCTATATATAGTTTTGTTGTGAATAAAAAGAAATGTCAATTCGATATGCGATTTGATTATTCCCGGTATAGAAATCAATAGATTTTGATTGGATTTGAGTGATCTTCGTTTGAATTTGTTTGATTGTTTGCCTTCAAATGAATTGGTTGGTATCCGATTTGAAAAGGAAATGTTTCATATTCAGTTTAGAACACAATCTTGCTCAGATTTGATTTGGTTATGATCCATGTGCTATAGTTGGTAGACGGTTTGATTAAGATTGATTGTTATGATTTTGCTCGGATTCGGTTTCATTATCATTGGTATGCTATGGCTGGTAAATGTTTTCGGGAAGATACTTGTTACGATAATGTGTCATTTGATGTTCTATTTTTTATTGTTTCCAAGTTAAGAATAATCACTCTGTTTCTTCGATGAAAACATTACGCTCAAATAACCTTCGTGCCCGAATCAGAAATGAACCCGAATCATAACAACTGTGTGGAAATCTTAGCTAAATCGATTCGCTCTGGTTCTAATTTAGCAAGTTTGTCCTATGAGTCGAGTTCATATTATAATTGATACTCTGTATTTTAAATTGTGAAACGAATTAGTCAAACCCTGATATGATTCGTTTGATTGAAACGATTGTGATCAAAATTAATCGATCCTGTTTGCTTATTGTGCAATGGTCAATGATCGAAATCTATAACAAACCCTGTTTGATTAATCCTGTTATAATTTTGTTATGAGTCAATTATCGTTTGGATTCTTTCACAGCCTAAAACGCTTGCTATACAGTTATTGTGATAATCATGTTCGATTCACAAGTGTAACGATGTGTTTGCGATTTGTTCTATTTTCAATTGAATATCAAAACAACCTCATAATCGATGGATTCGATTTGTTGGGAAATGATTATGATTCTGTTACATATGATTTCACTTACCCGACTCATGACTATAATCGAAACAGAGTACTTCTATCCTTGTATTCCATTAACTGATACAAATCTTTTGCTATATCGTTACAGCTACCATGATTGGAAAATGATTCTGTTGGATTGGATCGTATCTCTTGTTTAACAATCACGTACGATATGTTTGATTATAAGTTTCAATTGGATAATAAATAATCTTATTACTTTTCTATTATGACTCTGTGGACCCGATTTTGTGGTAACAAAAGAATAGAGTATTCCTATCTCTGTGTTCACTTGAATCACTTTTGATCCTGTTTAAATGATAAAATCATTTTAATCTCAAATGATTCGTTTTAAAATGGTTATTAGAAGATAATTGGAATGGTTTCTTTTAAAATATTTGAATCGATTCTGATTCTGATTCTGTATCTTATTTTAGACTAGCTACAGAATCAGATGATTCTATAGCTAAGTCTGTAGAATTGGATTTTTATTGTTTTATTAATAAAATATCTCTCTAACTTGTCTATTTCTGACCTGTTTCAGGTGAATTCGAAATTGCATTGTATTGGATGGACAATTTAGAGGATATTTGAAATATTTTGGTTTCATTTTAGTTTCCTAGTTTAGTTGATTTTGGGAATATCTTCCCAGACTATGTAAACAGTTTGATAACTGCCACAGGGAGGTTTTACCATGTGGAAAAAATTATAAAAACTTATTATTTTTATAATAACATCATCCTCATTCGTGGGAGAACAAGGATATGGAATTTTAATACAGACTGAAACGGAAATTGATGTTCTTCTATAGCTTTAGCTTTTCATAATATCAATATTTTGTTTCATGTTTATGTGTATCAATTTGCATTTGGTTAATGACTACTTTAGCTATCTTAGTCTTTTGCAAATGATATGATTTAATCCATATAATCCATATCTGATTCCTTCCAGTATTTAAAAACATAGCAATTACTTGATTTAGTTTGTGAATGACAGATTTCTCTTCTTCATTAATTGGATTATTAAGTATAAGTTTTTGCATAACAGGTTTACCTTATTGCAGAGATTTATAAATCATATAATTGTTATGATTTTTTATGTCTTGTTTGTCCTGTAAACAACTGAAAGAGAATTGCATCTTATTGTTTACGAGAAGCTTCTGGATTATCCGCTGCGAGTTTCGTTCCTCCGACCAGCCTCGAAGTCATCATACGCAGGAAAAATCTGGAGCGTTTGCAGGTCTGTTTGTTGTTTATTTGTTTAGTATATTTGTTAGTATTTTAGTTAGATATATGTGTAGTTAGTATATTAGATTGTTTAATTTCAGTAAGTTTTATTTCTTGTTCATAAAATAAAAAAAGATCAATAAAAATATCTTTTACTGCCCTTAGGGAAGATTGCAAATGAGTTTTTCAGGTTTTAATTAAATCTGTAAATTGTCAATATTGTATATTTTGTGAATAAGTGATATTGTTGTTAGTAGTTAGATAGTTGATTAGAGTTAGTGTAATAGTAATTAGTAGATTATATATAGAATAGTTAGAGTAGTTTAGTTTAGTTTTAGTTTAATTAGTTTATTAGTTTGTTTTGTTTGTTTTATTTATTGTTAGTTAGATTAGTTTGTTTTATTTAGTTTTAGTTAGTTTAGTTAGTTTTATTTAGTTTTAGTTATATTAGTTAGTTTAGATTAGTTCTATTTTGTTCTTTTAGGACTTTAGATTGGCTAACGGAGCCGCTAAACCCGTCAGGGTGGTTCGTCCAAAACGGCTTGGGTTATTAGACAACCCCGGACCGGTTCCACTCTCCCAGTTGACAGATGGTCAATTTCGCCCGTCAACAAATGGCGCTAGAAGGAGGGCCTGAACTTAATAAATGGCACGAGGTGGTCGCAAGAATCCTCCCCCCCCCTAATCGCCCACCTATAGTGATTAGAAGTCGTTCACACGATAATATTCCCCTTCAAACAACAACTACTTCAACCGAAGATCCGCATATCACAGTTAAGCCAGCAACCCCTAATCCTATAGGTGGTGATATACAAGAGATCGTTCTTCAATATATTATTAAAACACATAATGCCTTAGCTCGTCTTAGGCAACCAAACTGTCCGTGGGGTCAACCTTTGGACTTCTCTGATATCAGAGAACAATTAGGTGACACTAACCTCACTGTGAATCCTACAGATCCAAACTTAAATCTTGCTACAGGAGGATCTGGGATACCTCCTTCACCACCTCCCTCATCTTCTTCCTCTTCTAGAGGAGATTCCTCATCAGATGAATGCAATTCACCTTCTCAGCCTTCCACACCCACTACCCCAATGGCAAATCAGAACAACTTTGCTAGACCTTGGCTTGATCAGGATGCTGTAGCTGTACCTAGAGCCCAACACCCTTTACCTAAACAACCAGAAAAATGGCTTCCCAAGTTTGATCCTGACTCCAAACAGATAGCTGAAGATCATATCAAAAATTTTATGTTAGCCATTAGACTCCGCAATGTTGAACATGAAGATGTTGTCTATAGGTTGTTTCTGTATACTTTCGAGGGTAATGCATCCACTTGGTACTTTACCCAATAGCCCCATACCATTATGTCTTGGGAAAATTTTGAGTCATGATTTTTGGAAAAGTTCGGAGACGGTAAGCCTCCGGAAGTCTTAGTCATGGACCTTTCTAGCTTAAAAATGAACCTAAAAGAAAAAGTTAAAGATTTTAATCAAAGATTCTTAACGCTTAAAAATAGAATCCCTGCAGATTCCATGCCTGTTGAGAGTCTTATAATAGCTTACTACACTAAATGTTTTCATCAAAGCATAGCTATTTGGGTTAAACGATCTAAAAAGGCCACGTTGTTAGAGGCCTTCGAGGAGGCCAGTCAGATTGAAAAGGACATACTTAGTCTTAAAGATTCCTCTAGCAACGAAACTAAAACTAGTTCTTCTTCCAAAAAGAAGATTGAAATTCTCCCTAGACCTACTCAAAGTAAAACACAACCTGAAAACTATGATTTGGAAATTTAACTAAAGTTGTTCAAGAGCTGTCGAATCAAGTTATAGACTTAAAAAGGTCGACTGAAGAAGCTTACTCAAGTAAAGGACCCTACAAACCCCCTTTCCGAAATCCTTTTCCTCCCAACCGACCTAATCCAAAACCTAAAGGATTAAATCTAGAAAGTTTGCAATGTGCCCTTCAAACAATTCTAGAATCCCAAGATAACTTGATGCCCCCTGAGACCCCTCAGGAGGTAGTTGAACAGGAAACAGTTCAAGAAGAAGAGTCTTCTCCAAACATCTTTGGACACTTCTCTGACAGCATCTTTCAAGCTAACTTCGAGACGGTTCACCCTTATAACACTAGGAGTAAGACAACAAACAAGCCTTCTACCGAGAACACTACAACTTCACCTCCAAAGCCATCTAAATTAGTAGAGACTAAATAGAGCAATGTGAACCCCAACTTAGAATATGATGTTGTTGAAGATTTAAAAAGTTAAGGGCTAACATTTCTATTTATGAATTGTTGAAGTTTCCATTTCTATTACAAAAAATGTTGCAAAATATTTTAGAGAATGGAAAAAACGGCAATTCCAATGGTAACAAGGTTGTGCAAAGCAAAGTTCCGCAGAAGACTTCCACTAAAAATAATCTTGATCCTCAAGATAAAGGAAGCCTTCCTGTAGTCCCTGTAAATAATGTCAATAATGTGGATAAAGTAGCCTTAGAAATTCCGAGTAAGAAACCACAAGCTACTACTCCTAGTACTCGCAAAAATGTACCTCCGTTTCTTTTAACTTTCGAGATTTTCAACAGAAATGTGCATAATTGTATGGTTGACTCGGGGGCGTCATCCAATGTGATGCCTTGGTCTGTCTGCCAAAAGATTAACACTGAAGTGGAACCATCTACTTTAAAAATCATACAACTTGATCGGACAAATGTCAAAGTTATAGGCGAACTAAAAAATGTATTGATTAGATTATCGTCTAACCTAAGGTTCATCAGGTTATTGATATAATCGTTGTGGATATTCCAGAAGTGTATGGTCTATTTTTAAGCAGGGACTGGTCGGAGCAACTACATGGTTACTTCGCAACAGACTGGTCTCACTTATGGCTTCCAGAGAACGGTAAGCCTAACAAGATCAGGGTGAATCGTGAGCGCTACCTTAGGTTAACGGTCACAGATTTGAACGATCCCAGCGAACCATATACACCTTCTGCTGATTCACCCGAAGTTCAAGAGATGGACACTTTCTTTGAAAATTTCATGGCCGAGGTCTCACCTATCATCAATCCGGAACAGCAGTCTGAGATCGTAGCATATACGCAACCAACAGCTTCTATGTAACAGTCCCATGATCCCGATGGAAATCAAATTTGGTCTCTATATTTCGACGGTTATAAGTCTAAAGAAGGGGCCGGTGCAGGCTGCATCATCATTGATCTGGCAGGTAACAAGACATTAATGGCTTGTAGACTAAAATTTGAATGTACTAACAATACTGCAAAATATGAGGCTTTACTGCAAGGTCTCAGAAAAGCTCTGGATATGAACATTCAAAACCTGGTTGTATTTGGTGACTCTGAAATAGTGGTTAGACAAGTAAGAGATTCTATACACTATCTTTCCCCACATCTCAAAAGTTACCAGTCTGAGGTATGGAGTCTTATGAACAAATTTTCTTCTTTTAATATAAATTCCATTCCTAGACTAAATAATGCTAAAGCAGATCTACTAGCTAATGTAGCCTCTAAACTTCTTCCTGCAGAAGGCTTGTCCAGATGCATTCTCCGTCGAGCTATTGTTTTGACCATCTGTTCCTGATAATATCACAAACTGGAGAGTATTTGACGATGATCAGCAGATCATTAACTTTCTGCACATGGAAGAAACCTTTCAAGGCTTGGTGATAGATGAACGCATGCACGATGACAATTTGCACGACTTTATGGTAATACCTGATCCGAAATCTCCTGAAGCTCTGTCGGACATGGTAAATTCCATACCCAAATACATAGTTAGATTAGAAAAGTTTTATGATTTTGAAGATAAATTTAAAAAGACGGTCAATTGTAAACCAATAGTTCCTCGTTGTCTTATGAAAAAGTCAATTTAGGAACTAGTGAAAATCCTCAGTGCATTAACCTAGGCTTGGGATGTTCTAGAAAAGAAAAAGCTGCTTTTGTTAAATTATTTAAAGAATTTAAGGATGTATTTGCATGGACGTATGATGATCTCAAAACATTCGACCCTAATATCATACAACATGTCATCCCGATGAAGCCTCAAACTTTACCCTTCCAACAGAAACTGAGGAAAATGCATCCTAAACTAGAACCGACCGTTCAAAAAGAATTGAATAAAATCCTAAGTGCTAAAATAATTTTTCCTATTAGACACACTCAATGGGTGTCCAACCTTGTCCCAGTTCGAAAGAAAAATGGGGAAATCCGACTTTGCGTCAATTTTCGAAACCTCAATAGAGCGTCTGACAAAGACAACTATCCTGTCCCACCCATGGAACAGATCCTTCAACAAGTATCTGGTTCCGAGAGGCTATCCTTATTGGATGGTTTCTCTGGATACAACCAAGTCCTAATGTCTCCGCCAGACCAACTCAAAACTACCTTCCGTACCCCGTGGGGCACTTATGCTTATCTCAAAATGCCCTTTGGATTGATTAATGCTGGTGCTACCTTTCAGAGAGAAATGGACATTGCTTTTCGAGGCTTAATCAATCACTCCGTCATGGTTTACTTAGATGATGTGACCGTTTATTCTAAAAACAAAGATGATCATCTAGCTCACTTACGAGCCGTCTGCTACGATGTCGTAAATACGACATCTCCTTGAACCCCAAAAAGTCCATCTTTGCAGTAGAACAGGGTAAACTCCTAGGATTCATTGTGTCTAGTGATGGGATGATTATTGACCCTGAAAAGACTCAATTCATCTCTAAACTTCCCCCACCTACATCCAAAAAATCCATGCAGTCTTTCTTAGGCCAGGTTAACTTCGTGAGAAGATTTGTCCCGAGCTTCTCCGAAATGGTCAGGCCTCTGCAGAACTTGATTAAGAAAGACACCCAATATCGCTGGGGACCCACAGAAAATCAAGCTTTTAATGCCATAAAGAAGGACATAATAGATGCTCCATCTCTCATGAGCCCTAACTTCTCTCAAGATTTTACACTCTATACTTTTGCCTCTGACCGTTCCTATGCCGCAGTCCTAACTCAGAAGAATTCCGACAACAACGAAGTACCCATCGCCTTTATGATCTCTTCTTTCAAAGGTGTTGAACTTAACTACCCATCGGTTGATCGGCAAGCCTACGCTATTTTCAAAGCAGTTAAGCATTTTCGATCCTATCTTTTGAAGTCAAGGACAAAATCCATTGTCCCCTACCCTGCCGTAAAGAATTTGTTAGTGCAGAAGGAATTAGGAGAGAAGAGATCTAACTGGGTCACCTCCTTGCAGGAGTATGACATAGAAATCACCCCAGCTCAGATTGTGAGAGGCCAAGGGTTGTGTAAGTTGGTTGTTGATTCGGAAACAGGACAACAAGAATATAGTGATAAGTCAAACATAGGACAAAGCAATCAAAGTTTGAACTGTTGCACACAAAACCTCGTTAGTCCCTGGTACTTCGATATTAGATTTTGTCTTGAACATGGGTCAGCACCTCGTCACCTTGACCCCACCAAGAGAAGAGCATTGAGACTAAAGACTACCTCCTTTCATCTAGTTAACGGTGTATTGTTTCGTCAGAATTCTGACGACGTACTGATGCGCTGTCTCGAGAAAGACGAAGAAGAAAAAGTCTTGCTCGAGTTGCATGCAGGAGAAGCTAGTGGTCAATTCGGTGGTGACACCACTGCTCATAACGTTTTAAGATCCAGTTATTACTGGCCCACACTTTTTAGGGATTCCCATGCCTTGTGTCGTAAATGTATCATCTGTCAGAAAGCATCAGGGCAGTTTCAAAAACCAGCCTTCCCCTTGCAACCCGTTTCAGTAGATTCTCCTTTCCAACAATGGGGCCTTGATATCATAGGTCCTATTAACCCTCCATCCTCACAATAGCATAAGTATATTGTGACAGCCACAGATTACTTCACACGATGGTCTGAAGCTGCTGCGCTAAGAACTGTTAACACCAGTCAGGTAATCGCTTTTCTAAACTTGAATATTATCACTCGTTTCGGTATCCCTGATTGTCTAGTCTTTGACAACGCTTCATAATTTTCTTCTCTTGAGATGAGTGAGTTTTCTTTGGAAAAAGGAATTAAGATGAAGTATTCTGCTAGTTACTACCCCCAGGGCAACGGCTTAGCAGAATCAACAAACAAGAACTTGATTAAAATTATCAAGAGAACCGTGGCTGAAAATCACAAGAATTGGCACAATGCACTGCTGAACGCACTGTGGGATGATAGGGTAACACCCAAAGCTGCTATAGGTAACTCCCCCTTTTTTCTCGTTTATGGCAGAGAAGCTATTCTTCCACCTCACATTCTTCTTCCTTTGCTTCAATTGTCACAAAAAGTCCAAGAAGAAGATTGTCCCCCTTTAGAAAACCGAATTAGCGCTTTGATGAAGCTAGAAGAAGTAAGAGCCCAAGATAAGAATAAGTTAGATCAACATCAACAATTAATTAAAAGCTGGTTCGATTCTAATTCTGCTTCTGATAGGAATTTTGAAGTAGGCGATCTCGTCTTGAAGTGGGACAAACCACACGAAGGAAAGGGTGAGCACACCAAATTTCAAAACTTATGGCTTGGACCATTTTTAATTGCTGAAAAGTTGGGTCCTAGTTCCTTTCGATTGCAGAATCTTGAAGGGCTGCTTGACACCTATCCAGTGAATGGCCAAGCCCTGAAAAGCTACTTTGCTTGATAACTACCCTTGTATATTATGTAAATATTTCATTTTTGTTTGCTTTTCGTTTGCTTTATGTTTTTTTATTTTGATTTGAATTGATCAGTTTGTGTTTTTGGACATACAAATACCTGTACACTGAGCTATTCAGACAAAGACGATAGAAAATTTCTTCGCTGAAATAACTTCTGAAAAATTTGTACAAACATCAATGATATATTGCTGAAACTAATATCTATGTTGGAAAATTTTGTTGTTTGAAAGAAGTTTACTGATTTCAATCTCTGAGCAAAGCTTGTCATGATCATCTATTATCTTTTTACGCTGTCCCTTTTCCGTAAAGGAATGACTCAAAAGATGTCTCCCTGTCATAGGAAGTTGATTTTATAAATAAAAAATCTCTGGAGCTAAATAAAGGACAGTGTTAAAAAATTCTGATGAGGTCTGAAAAAATATGTTAAAACATTAAGATTTTCAATGTCACCCTGCTCAGCTATATATCTCTAAAAGAAAAATAAAATAAAATTATTAATAAGAGCTGCGGGAAGTGCTTGTAAACCCGCCGGGATACTGAACAGGTCTGCTGGCAGCGGGTAAATGCATGCATGGCGCCAAGACAAATTCGCTGGGGTACTGAACAGGCCCGCTAGCAGCGAAACAATGTCGGGTACATGAAAATCTGCAAAAAAAAATATAAGAAACCTCTTTAAATGTCCTTTATTCTGATCTAGAACTTCTTGACAGGATATAGACGTCAGAGTGGGTTAAATGGCAACCCTTTCGAGGCTATGGACGCCTACTGGCAGCAGTGGCCATGCGAACAATATTGGAGATTTTATCTTTAATATCGTGACTTGTTGATCTTAAGACTGTTATTGGTTTTCATCTTTTAGAACACTGCTGGAAAAAATGATTAATGATGATGTTTGTACGATTTTCTAGTTGTTATTTTTGAGTTGAAATTTTCTTCGCGGTCCTAATCTGAATTTGTTTCTTTTGACAGAGATAACTGCTTCTACCAGTGTGTCACCAATGTTGGCAGCCAATTCACTTTTTCTATGATCCTATAAGCTTCCTACACCTATGTCTTGCAAACATCAAGTTTTCGTCGCATTTTTCAAATCGACGACACTTTCATTTCTTGCGACATTTACACTTTTGTCTTCGTTAAGTTTTCACGACTGTAAGTGTGAAAACTTCTCCTTTCGAAGTTGTTTTTCGATCATTATCTGAACTGTGAATATTTATTTTGTCATCATGCCTATTGCGCTTACCTTTTATTGATCACTATATGACTGGCAATATCCATTGATCAGTTCTCATACTTCAATTGATTGTTTAACTTGGTTTTATTGAAGGCATTTAACATTTCGATTTGCACTTTTTATGACTTGCCTGATCATTGATTCTATGAAATGCATAGGGGTTTGATTGAATTTTATATATATATATGATATGATCCTTATGATAATCTTTTCATAACTTATCGGCTTGTCAACTTATGAGTATCGTTTGGCACCTTGGTTAAACTTTTGATTTAATACATTGGCGCATGTTGATTTTGGGTTTTGATTTATACGTCGGATGTTTGAACACCATGGTATAATTCTTGCGTGCCTTGGTATACACATTTCATTTCATTGGTTGTACACATGACTTAATGGTTGAACTATTATTATGGAGTAAACAGCTATGAAATTTGGCGGTTGTACTTGGATAACGAATATTATGCATGGCAGACTCCACCACCTTTGCATGCGCACATTAATGCTTACCCCTTTTGCTCGTTTATTGTTGTTGGTTCGAGTAGCTCTGTTACTGTGTGTGTTGGTGAATTCAAACCCTTCCATTACCATGCATTCAGCTCCATGGCCCCAGTCATGTGAGTTGAACCTAATGGCAGTCAAGCTCTGTTGATGTTTGACAATGCCCGCCAATATTTGGCAGATAGTAGATGGCTTACCTTCGTGAAACAGTTTGAGGGTTTTAACCTTTGCGTAGCTCGACAGTTTTCCATGACCTTCGATGGCTGTCGAGCCAAGATAGGTGATGTACAATTAGAGATTGATGAACAATTCATCAGCTCGGCCACGGGGTTACCTATTTCGGGACAACGCGGGTTTAAGAATTGCAAGGTCGAGGAAGTGCCGTGGAAATTGTTGTTTCAATCGCAAAATCACCTCCTGTGATAGAGGTATGCCCGTGGCCATGCTTAAACAATGATGGCATGATTTATTAATGATAATCAACCAATTTGTGACCTGCGAAGGTCAATACGGGTTAGTCTTCCTCTACCACCTGCGTCTATTGATGATTTTTATAGGGTATCCTCTAAACATGTCATTCTATTTTCATCGGAGCTTGTATAAGATGTCTAAAAAGTTCAAAAGGCACAAGGCTGACAACAACCCATTTCATCATGGGCTTATTAAGCTCATCGTTGTTTATCAGTTGAATTTTCTTGGTGATAGTTGGAAGGCCTTCATCGCCCGTAATGGCTTTGAGGACACTGACCCTGTACAGGTTGATAAGCCTGTGGTAACTGAGACTAAGGCTGAACCGCCTGTACCCTTACGCCTCCTACTGCCTAAACCCTCAGTTAACCCTCCTATCGACTTACCTGACACTGTAACTAAGAGCGCAGAGGTTATTACAAAGCCTATGAGCAAAAAGCTCAAGGCAAACCTTGCTGCAAATTTTAAAGGGAAAAGGAATGCACGTTTGATTTCACGGATGGCAAAAAACAAGCCAAAACCCCCTGTTGAGGAAAACCCTATCGTCTTGAGTGAAGACTCCGATTTAGAAGTTGAGCGTTTCTTGGCCAGCGAATACCCCTACTCGCAAGGTTTGTGTGCCGAACCCTCATATGATTTTGTATCAAACCTACCCCCTGCCTAAAGGACGACCCTAATTACCCAGGCATTAAGTTTCCTTGTGAAACCCTCAGCCATTTGCCCAAACCCTTGCCTGCTCTGTCTAAACCTACACAGTCACCCTGTGACCAATGCCATTCATGGTTAGAGCGATATTATATTGATGTTCCTATACTCCAGTCAAAGATTCAGTCACTGGAGGACCAGATTGCAGTGCTAACCAGTCAAAACGCCAAGCTCCAAACGACCGATAAAAAACAAAAGAAAACCGGTTCCATCCTGTTCAAAAACGTGGAATCAGCCACGGCTCTTGTAAATTCCAAGATGGTATAAACAAGCAGCCTCGTTGCTACATGGGTATGGAAAATTTGATATCGTTTTGTTTGTAAATAATCTAGTTTGCTATAATGATTTGTATTCAGTTTTTAAACAATTCTGTTCACATCTTGAATGGCTTTTTTATATTGCGTGCACATTCTATATATAGTTTTGTTTTGAATAAAAATAAATGTCGATTCGATATGCGATTTGATTATTCCCGGTATAGAAATCAATAGATTTTGATTGGATTTGAGTGATCTTTGTTTGAATTTGTTTGATTGTTTGCCTTCAAATGAATTGGTTGGTATCCGATTTGAAAAGGAAATGTTTCATATTCAGTTTAGAACACAATCTTGCTCAGATTTGATTTGGTTATGATCCATGTGCTATAGTTGGTAGACGATTTGATTAAGATTGATTGTTATGATTTTTCTCGGATTCAGTTTCATTATCATTGGTATGCTATGGCTGGTAAATGTTTTCAGGAAGATACTTGTTACGATGATGTGTCGTTTGATGTTCTATTTTTGATTGTTTCCAAGCTAAGAATAATCACTCTGTTTCTTTTATGAAAACGTTACGCTCAAATAACCTTTGTGCCCGAATCGGAAATGAAACTGCATCATAACAACTGTGTGGAAATCTTAGCTAAATCGATTCTCTCTGGTTCTAATTTAGCAAGTTTGTCCTATGAGTCGAGTTCAGATTATAATTGATACTCTGTATTTTAAATTGTGAAACAAATTAGTCAAACCCTGATATGATTCATTTGATTGAAATGATTGTGATCAAAATTAATCGATCTTGTTTGCTTAATGTGCAATGGTCAACGATCGAAATCTATAACAAACCCTATTTGATTAATCCTGTTATAATTTTGTTATGAGTCAATTATCATTTGGATTCATTCACAGCCTAAAACGCTTGCTATACAGTTATCGTGATAATCATGTTCGATTCACAAGTGTAACGATGTGTTTGCAATTTATTCTATTTTCAATTGAATATCAAAACGACCTCATAACCGATGGATTCGATTTGTTGGGAAACGATTATGATTCTGTTACATATGATTTCACTTACCTGACTCATGACTATAATCGAAACAGAGTACTTCTGTCCTTGTATTCCATTAACTGATACGAATCTTTTGCTATATCATTACAGCTACCATGATTGGAAAATGATTCTGTTGGATTGGATCATATCTCTTGTTTAACAATCACGTACGATATGTTTGATTATCAGTTTCAATTGGATAAGAAATAATCTTATTACTTTTCGATTATGACTCTGTGGACCCGATTTTGTGGTAACAAAAGAACAGAGTACTCCTATCTCTGTGTTCGCTTGAATCACTTTTGATCCTGTTTAAATGATAAAATCGTTTTAATCTCAAATGATTCGTTTTAAAATGGTTATTGGAAGATAATTGGAATGGTTTCTTTTAAAATATTTTGAATTGATTCTGATTCCGATTCTATATCTTATTTTAGACTAGCTACAAAATCAGATGATTCTGTAGCTAAGTCTGTAGAATTAGATTATTATTGTTTTATTAATAAAATATCTCTCTAACTTGTCTATTTCTAACCTGTTTCAGGTGAATTCAAAATTGCATTGGATTGGATGGACAGTTTAGAGGATATTTGAAATATTTTGGTTTCATTTTAGTTTCCTAGTTTAGTTGATTTTGGGAATATCTTCCCAGATTATGTAAATAGTTTGATAACTGCCACAGGGAGGTTTTACCATGTGGAAAAACTTATAAATACTTATTATTTTTGTAATAACATCATCCTCATTCGCGGGAGAACAAGGATATGGAATTTTAATACAGACTGAAATGGAAATTGATGTTCTGCTACAACTTTAGCTTTTCATAATATCAATATTTTGTTTCATGTTTATGTGTATCAATTTTCATTTGGTTAATGACTACTTTAGCTATCTTAGTCTTTTGCAAATGATATGATTTAATCCATATAATACATATCTGATTCCTTCCAGTATTTAAAAACATAGCAATTACTTGATTCAGTTTGTGAATGACAGATTTCTCTTCTTCATTAATTAGATTATTAAGTATAAGTTTTTGCATAACAGGTTTACCTTATTGCAGAGATTTATAAATCATATAATTGTTATGATTTTTTATGTCTTGTTTGTTCTGTAAACAACTCAAAGAGAATTGCAGCTTATTGTTTACGAGAAGCTTCTGGATTATCCAGTGCAAGTTTCCTTCCTCCGACCAGCCTCGAAGTCATCATACGCAGGACAAATCTGGAGCGTTTCCAGGTCTGTTTGTTGTTTATTTGTTTAGTATATTTGTTAGTATTTTAGTTAGATATATGTGTAGTTAGTATATTAGATTGTTTAATTTCAGTAAGTTTTATTTCTTATTCATAAAATAAAATAAAAAAATCAATAAAAATATCTTTTACTGCCTTTAGGGCAGATTGCAAATGAGTTTTTCAGGTTTTAATTAAATCTGTAAATTGTCAATATTGTATATTTTGTGAATAAGTGATATTGCCGTTAGTAGTTAGATAGTTGATTAGAGTTAGTGTAATAGTAATTAGTAGATTATATATAGAATATTTAGAGTAGTTTAGTTTAGTTTTAGTTTAATTAGTTTATTAGTTAGTTTTGTTAGTTTTATTTATTGTTAGTTAGATTAGTTTGTTTTATTTAGTTTTAATTAGTTTAGTTTGTTTTATTTAGTTTTAGTTATATTAGTTAGTTTAGATTAGTTCTCTTTTGTTCTTTTAGGACTTTAGATCGGCTAATGGAGCCGCTAAACCGGTCAGGGTGGTTCATCCCAAACGGCTTGGGTTATTAGACAACCCCGGACCGGTTCCACTCTCCCAGTTGATGGACGGTCAATTTCGCCCGTCAACAGAGGTGCAGGCCTTTTTGGGGAAAATTAATTTTCTAAGACGATTCGTCTCGAATTTCGCTGAACTAGTGAAACAAATCACAACCATGCTCAAGAAGGGAAATGAAGTAAAATGGACCACTGAACCCAGGGAATCTTTTGTCCAAATAAAGAAGGCGTTGACCGAGGCACCTGTGCTAATCAGCCCCGATTATTCCAAAGATTTTTTGATATTTTCTTTTGCTTCTTGTGATACAGTAGCGGCAGTTTTGTTGCAGAAAAATGATCAATGGCAAGAACAACCTATTTCCTTCTACAGCAGGGCATTAAGAGATGCAGAACTCTGGTACGAGATCATGGAAAAGCAGGCCTATGCATTGGTGAAAGCTCTCAAAGCTTTCAGAATCTATGTCTTGCACTCAAAGATCACTGCATATGTTCCTACAGCCTCTGTGAATGACATTCTTATACAGCCTGACATAGACGGGAGGAGAGGTAAATGGATCGCCAAGATCCTAGATTTTTATCTGGAGATTAAGACCACCAAGTTGATAAAGGGGCAGGGTTTGGCCAAGTTGCTGGCTGAATCCAATTGCAAGGCCTTGGGAATTAACTTCATCAATGAGCAAGATGAGCCATCCAACAATCATTTCCAGGGTGACCTATCACTAGCATCATGCCCCTGGTACAAGGATATCTTGTATTTTATGCAAGAATTAAAGCTCCCTGATGGATTGGGAAAAAGTAAGGCCAGAGCTTTAAAGCTCAAAGCAGTCAGATATTGCCTCATTGACCAAACCTTGTACTGGAAAGACCCTTTAGGGGTATTCTTAAGATGCCTGGACCCACAAGAAGCTCAACAGGTTACATTTGATTTCCACAACAGCCTTTGTGGGGGGCATCATTTCTGGAAGACCACAGCCCATAAGATCCTCCGAGCTGGGTATTACTAGCCCACTTTATTCCCTAATGTCTGCAGAGAAATCAGGGCTTGCATCAAATTCCAGAAGTTCTCAGGTAAGCAACAGCTCAAATCTCTACCATTAAATCCTGTGGTAGTTTCAGCACCCTTTCAGCAGTGGGGACTGGACTTCATTGGAGAAATTCATCCTCCCTCAAGTGGCCAGCATAGATGGATCTTGACTGCGACAAACTAGTTCACCAAATGGATAGAAGCTGTCCCCACCAGGAGCACTTCCCACAAAGTAATTATCAACCTCCTGGAGGACATCATTGCCAGATTTGGCTGCCCCAGCAGAATTGTCACTGATAATTCCACTCCCTTCAGGTCTGAGCCTCTAATCAAGTTCTGTGAGCAGTTTGAGATTTCACTAATTCACTCGACTCCCTATTATCCTCATGGAAATGGACTGGCAGAATCTTCCAATAAAATTATGATCAAGCTCATCAAGAAGCTTCTAGAAGACAATAAAAGGGCCTGGGATTCCAAGCTCAAATTTTCTCTATGCGTTGATCGGGTGACAACCAAGAATTCCCTGGGCGTCTCACCTTTCCAACTTGTTTACGGGACAGAAGTTGTTTTTCCTACTCAGCTTGCCTTATCTATGGAAAAATTCCTCCAGGACCTTGAAGGGGAGCCTGACCATATGGTCAGAAGGATTCATCAGATGGTGGAAGTGCAACAGATCAGAGAGCGGATCATGGACAGGGCCTACCATCATCAATAGAAGATTAAGAAGGTTTTCGACAGGAAGAGCAGAAAGAAAGGATTCAAGCAGGGTGATCTGGTGCTCAAATGGGATGCACCCAGGCAGGACAGGGGCAAGCACAACAAGTTTTATGCCCTCTGGTTTGGACCTTTCAAGATCCTTGAAGTAGTTTCAAACAACACTTACAGGTTGCGGGATCTGGAAGGAAAAGAAGTTTTTAGTGGCCCAGTGAATGGGCATTCTTAAAAAAATGTTTTTTGTGAACTGCAGTCAGCTCTTTTGTTTTTTTGTAAATAATGTTTTTGTTTTCAGCCTAATAAATGACTCCTTAGCCCAACAGCAAGGCACTGAATCTGAAAAAGTGTTCTTAGAGCATCACAGGGACGACTCTATCCCCCATGGAGCCAAATGTTAGCGATATTTCTTGTAACGGGGGTAGAATGCAAAGGAATGAGTTTAAAACCCACTTACCCTAAGTTTGGGATGCAAGCGTGCTTGTGATTAAGAAGTCAACAAATTTGGACGACGGATATTCACGCGCCCGGATCAACGGTGCACATGGGATTCTGGATCCCCCCCGCCTTTCTACCTTTAAGCGGAAGGGGGGGGGTCTGGAATCGGGGGTGCACCTCTTCAAAGGTCGAGATCAAAGCGCCCAGATCAACGACGTGCGAGGCGATTCCGGACCCCCCCCGCCTTTCTACCTTTAAGCGGAGGGGGGGAAGTCCAGAATCCAGGGTGCATCTTTTCGACGGCTGCGATTGGAGAACCCGGATCAACGACGCGCGAGGAGATCTCGACTCCCACTGCCTTTCTTCGTTTAACCCTGTGGGCCCCTTCCCCGTCGTGTCGCCTTTTACGCCATTTCCCTCGTTGCCACCTATTCCCCACCGGGCCAGGTGGCAGGGTCATTTTCCTTTAAGCCTCTCCTCTTTCCATCCATATGGTCCACCCTGCACCTCAACGTCCACTCATTATCCACTGCATGTCCCGTTCCCCTCCACGTCAGCCCCCTATAAATAAGGTGCCCATTATACCCTGTTCGCCTGTTGTCTTCCTCCGCGTGTTTTCCCCTGTCACATATTCCTTTCCTCATCACCTCTCGTCTCATCCTCATAGTCTTAGCGCCACCACTCCCATTACGCCCCCCCAGCCTTCACGATGGCCTCCATGTCTATTCATCAGGCCGTTCATCTAATCCAGGTGGCAGCGCAAGGGGTCATCCACGTCCCAATGGTGCCGAGTTGGCCAGGCCATCCTCAATCCCAATGAAGCAGTTATTGAAGTAGTTGGTGGTGGTTAGACATCGCCTCCGCCATAATGGGAAAGTCCAGCCACGAATTAAAGGCACATCGATTCACCCATGGAACTGTTAGGAGTTCGATTGTGTTTGCCATAGTTGCATGATCATTCAGAGACGACAGTCGCAGATTGTCAGAAGCCATGCAGACGCAATGTGTTGAATGCAGTGCCTCGATTTTGTTGTTGTTGTTTTCTTGAGTATATGAAGGCGTTTTTTCCATTTTTGTATCTATCGATGGTAGAGAAAAGCTCCTGACTATAAAGTTTTAATGATATTTCTAGTTCTATGGTTATGCATCTGTGTTTGAGATTTCTTGTTTTATGACAAACAGTTTTCCTGCTCCGTCTATGTTTTCGTCTTATACCAGAGAGTTCATGATCGACTGATTCGCATGAATTGTTGCAGTTATGCTATGATAAAGGATTTACCATTGCATTATTGTATTCCCTGGTTCTCTGCATTTGGATGTAAGAAGATCTTTCCTTTAGATGCTTCATCTCACAGTTTGTTAGAAACCTAATGTCTATAACAGACCCCTGCACTCTTCTTATGCAAGTCTTCCCCCTACTCACCCTTATTACGAGTCATTGTTTGAATTTTCTCTAAGACCTCACTTGCCCATGCATGCCTGGCCTAGTTTCAGAGTTGAGACGATATTGTTCTGAGTTTACTTCCATTTGATCACCCCTTTATAAACAAATCGTGACATTAAACTGATGGGTGTCGGGCTTTGCTCCTGCAAGCAATCCAGGAGTGACTTCCGATGCTAACACACTCATTGGCTTCTCTTCTCTCCAAACCCTCAAGCTAATTAGCTACATTAAAAATCATAAGGTCATCATCCTAATTGACAGTGGTAGAACTCATAATTTTATTCATCATCACATTCCTCAAGAAACCCATTGTTATATCCATGCAATAAAAAAACTTTCAAATCATGATTTCCAATGATGGTTTCATGAAATGCGGGCATTGTGAAAATGCGTGTCTCCAAATTAGACAATACAACCTGAAATCTCATATGTTTTCTATCGACATGGGTGGTTGTGAAATTGTGTTAGGTGCAGAATGGTTACGCACTCTAGGTCCCATCCTCATGGATTTTAAGGAATTAACCATGCAATTTCAATAGGACGACTAATAGTGTAAGTTCCAAGGCATCAAAATAGGATCCCCCGAGATCATCAGTTCCCATCGAATGGGAAAGCTCCTAAAAAATGGTCATTCGAGAATTATTTCCCAACTCCATGCCATTAAAGCACTTGAGACACCATCTATGCATCGTGACCTCCAATCTATACTCTCCAAACACCAAACTATTTTTTCCACTCCCCATGGACTTCCCCCTTCCCGTGGTGTTCATGATCATTCCATTCTTCTAGTTCTAGGAAATATTCCTCCCAATCTTCCCCATATTGTCATCCTTTTGCCCAAAATAATGAAATTGAATTTTTTTCCAAGAATTGGTCGACGCGGGTGTCATCCACCATAGTACCAACCCATATTATTCTCACATGTTCATGGTTATAAACAAAGAAGGCACATGGTGCATTTGTCTTTACTTTCATGCCCTCAACAAACTCACCATCAAAGAGAAGTCTCCCATTCCTATCATTGATGATCTATTGGATGAATTGAGTGGTGCTCAATACTTTACTAAACTTGATCTTTGTTCTGGATACCAACAGATACGTATGAAAGAGGATGACATTCCCAATACCATATTTCAAGCTCATGAGGACTGCTATGAGTTCTTGGTCATGCCCTTTGGCCTGTGTAACGTCCCCTCCACTTTCCAAAGTCTCATGAATCATGTATTCTGACCTTTTCTCCATCATTTTATCTTATTTTTCTTTGATGAGATTCTCATCTATAATAAAACATGGAAAACCCATCTTTCCCATGTGGATCAAGTTCTCTATCTCCTTTCTCATCACCAACTTTTCCTCAAACAATCTAAATGTGTCTTTGGTGCCTCAAAAGTGAAGTATTTGGGTCATATTGTTGGAAAGGATGGTGTAATGGAAGATCATTAAAAAATTTAAGCTATGCATGATTGGCATAGCCCAAAAAATCTCAAGATTTTGTGTGGTTTTTTGGGTTTAACAATTTATTATCACAAATTTGTTGAGAATTATGGAAAAATTGCAGCACCTCTCATTGCTCTCCTTAAAAGAATGCTTTCAATTGGACTCCAACCACTGATCAATCCTTCCATGCTTTGAAAGAGGCTTTGTGCCTCATTATTTTCCTATCCCTTCCCGACTTCAAGAATACTTTTGTCTTGGAATGTGATGCTTCTAGGAAAGGAATTTGAGCGGTTCTCATGCAAGAAGGATGACTAGTGGCCTTCACTAGTAAACAACTTCCAGAGCGATATTTGGGCCAATCCATCTATGAAAAGGAAATGTTGGCTATTCTACATGTCATGGATCTTTGGCATCCTTATCTATTGGGCCAACGCTTCCAAATTAAAACAGATCATCAGAGCCTCAAGCATTTTCTAGAATAATGAATTTTATCCCTGGAGCAATAAAAATGGGTGGCCAAGCTATTTGAATATGATTATGAAATCACCTACAAGAAGGGAGAAGAAAGTGTGGTTGTTGACACACTTTCCAGGAAGTATGAAGATGAAGGGTTCCTTTTTTCTCTCTCCTTCCTTGTACTAGATTGGCTCCAAGTTGTTTTCCAGGAATGGCTGCAAGACCCCAAAATTTCTTGCATGATCCAAAATTTGCAAGACAATTCTCCAGTTTCTCTAGGGTAATGTTGACACAATGATGAGATTCTCTACAAAGGTCATATGTATCTCAAAAAATATTCACAAATTAAATCTATGGTGCTTTCGAAGCTTAATGCTTCACCCACAACTGGGCATTCAGGGTTCACAAAAACCTATGAAAGGGTAAAACACTCTTTTTTCTGGGATGGTATGAAATAGGAAATCCAGATGTTTGTGGTTGAATGTGATGAGTGGCAATGGAATAAGGGAGAAACAGTCAAGGCCCCAGGCACACTACAACCTCTCTTGATTCCCTTGGCTATCTGGCAGGATATTTTTATGGACTTCATTGTTGGCTTACCTAAATCAGATAATAAGCCAGTCATCATGGTGGGAGTTGATCTTATTTCCAAATATGCTCATTTCTGTGCTCTCCAACACCCATTCACAACATCCAAAGTGGCTCAAATTTTCATGGATAATATTATCAAGATTCATGGCATGCCTCATTCTATTGTCTCTGACAAAGATCCCACTTTCAAAGGAAATTTTTGGAAATAATTGTTCCATCTCTAGGGAACCCAATTACATCTTAGCACAACATATCATCCCCAGATTGATGGACAAATAGAAGTTGTCAACAAGTGTTTGGAAACCTATTTGAGGTGTTTTGCATCTGAATGAAAAAATTAGTGGGCTCAATGGTTACCCCTAGTTGAATGGTGGTACAACATCTCTTACCATACAACTACTCACATGATTCCTTTTGAAGCTATATATGGACAAAATCCACCATCGTTTCTCTCCTACATGCCAGGTGTATCGAAGGTTCAGGAGGTTGACAATAATATTACAGTTTGCGAGGCCATTCTCCACACCCTCAAAACCAATTTGGCCATGGCTCATAATCGCATGAAGGAACAAGAAGATCAAGGTCATTTTGAACGACAATTTGTTGAAGTGGACCATGTGTTTCTTCGTCTGCAACCCTATAAGCAGAATTCCCTCAAAGCTGACCACTGTTAGAAACTTGCCCCCAAATTTTATAGTCCTTATACAATTCTCAAGCGAGTGGGGTAGGTGGCTTACTAGTTAGCATTGCCCAGTCATTCTAAGCTCCATCCTGTTTTTTATGTCTCATGCTTAAAGAAGGTGATTGCTGCTAAGTGCCAAACTCAAACCAGTCTTCCTGAGTTGGAAGAAGAAGGTTCCATTTGGTTGCAACCACAAACAATATTGGACTAGCATGAACGTCATCTCTGCAGTGCACCATCAAGGAAGTGTTAGTGCAGTGGAAACATATAACTCTAGAAGATGCCACCTGGGAGCCGCCCACCATTTTGGAACAATTTCCTCATCTCAATCCTTGAGGACAATACTCTTTTCCAAGGGGGAGGGCATGTCAAGGACCTAACCTCCCTAATCCTTCATGTAGGTAGAATAATATATTTCCATGTAGTAAATACCGACATTATTTAATAAGGCCTATTTAATAAATTAGAACAAGTGAATGTAAGAAGACCTAGTAGAAGCTTCCGCTTCTAGAAGGATGTTCATCTAGAATGATCTTTAGAAGATAGAATTAGTATAAATAAGAGTAAGAGATATGAGAAGTTTTGTCTTAAGAATTATTGTAATAGAGCGCTGCTCTGCTGGAGGTTTCCCCCTAGAAGAGGCAAGTGAACATTGTTTCTTATCAATAAAAGTATTATTTGGTGCCATGGTTTAATATATTGGGTGTTCCGTTGTTATTCTCTACTGTGTTTATGTTTTCTTCTATTATAATAGATCTGGTGCCTAACAGATAAAAGGGAAGAGAAATTCTAGTAGAAGAGAAAAGTTTTGAGAAGCAAGGAGGGGAGAAAAAATAGAGTTGATGTAGAGAAAGAGATCCAACCATGGTGTGTGAAGATGAACAACCATGAAAGAAAGTGTTTAGAACCTTGAGAAGAGAAGGAAACGGGGATAAACTGCTAGAGTTTCATGACTGCAAATGGGAGCATGTTGGGTACACACTGAAGAGCACTAAAGGGGGATACTTCTGAGTGACAATGGAGTAGAGAATGTATTTCTCTCCTTGTGTCGTGTGGGGTAGGTATTGGGGGTGCTCAGGAACTGTTGATGTTCTTTAGAACTTAGCAATGAAATTCCTAGCAAGTAAATCCCTGCTTTGAGTTGTAAATACTGCCCATAAATCCCCGAGATTGACAATTTCACCCTTGTGGTATCGTAGCCTAGCTAGCGGCTGGCCTATGGCAAACAAATCCTTGCTTTGAGTTAGAAATACTGCCCATAAACCCCTGAGATTGACAATTTCACCCTTGTGGTATCATAGCCTAGCTAGGGGGTGGCCTATTATAGATAGATTGATGTGCAATAGAACCTATAGTTGGGTGGAAAAGTGTTCAACCTGAGAGAGTTGTTTGAACAATAGCTTATAAACAGATAAGTCTCTCAATTTTGCTCTATAAATTCGTATGCATATTTAATTTATGAAAATGTGTGTGGTATGTGAAAATAAATCAGGTCAACTGGCTAAAGAATGGAAGAGATGTATATTCTGTGTTTCATGTGTACAAAAATGATTAATTTTGCAAGTTATATCTCTTTGAGTTTATGCTACAACAAAACTCAAACTAGAAATTCTGAAAGGAAACAATGTTTAAATTTCTGGAAACGAGGACTGTGAATGGTGTTTCTTTCCTTTACTGAAATTTAGAAACAAGTAATTATTTCTGGTGTATTCATGCTTGTATGGTTTGGACATTGGGCTCTAGAGATCACCCTTGAAATCATGATTATGTATCCTCCTTAAATAGTTGCTTGAATCCAGGCTGTGTAGTAGATTCTCTGTGTCTTTTCTTGAGTGGAACAATGCTTGAAATCTGTTGTAATCTCTATCGACTATTTTGACCAAGACTAAAACAAATGTCTCTCCTATCGGCCCCCAAAATCCGTCTTTAAATTTGGTTTGAACTTTGATTTACCTGTGCATAACTAGAATGTTCACTTTGGTTCTTAGTTCGTAATGGGGACACCATATCAATTGATATCGGACCATAAATTCAACTTATGTAAAAGAAATCTGAGTACTCCACCAATCCAACAGTGTAGAAAGTGCGACTTCCAACACCTGCGACTAAAAATAGAACAACGTTGCATGTCTTCCATTTCATCCAACAAATTTCCCACCCGCTTTTTACTCCTCCGCGCTCAATACTTATTCAGATTCTTTCCCCATTTCATCATTCGCTTCTTCTTCTGTATTCAATTCATCTTGGTGCGATGGAGGCAAGAAGCCTGGAAGTAACGATGATATCGGCTTGCAATCTGAAGAACAGCAGGAGCATGTTCTCGACGAAAACAAAGGCCTACGCAGTCGCATGGATCTCCAACGATCGCAAAGGGAGGCAGTGGACGCCCGTGGACAAATACGGCGGCATCGATCCCACCTGGAACCACGTTATGAATTTTACTCTCAACGAGACCTTCTTGCAGCAGGGCCACCTGGTTCTTGAGATCGCAATCTACCGGAAACGCATCTTCTGCGACAAAGTGATCACCCACGGCAGTATTCCATTGAAGCAATTCCTCAAGTCCGCCGGCGCCGGCGACTCTGCGCAGTTTGGCCAGGTCCAGAAATCCCCCGTAAACGCGAAGACTGTTATCAACGTCTGTGTGAAATTGGCCGAAATGCCCCAGATCAGCAAAATATAGATTTAGACCCAGGCGTAGCAACTCCCATAGGTTTATCGGCCAGGGTTAGGTTTCCAATATTATTTTAAACGTTCTACGGCTTAGACTACGGCTTTTTTGAAGGTCTAGATGGCGATATTGAAGTCCGTCTTCGGACCTTATAATTAATTGAAATTTTGATATTTTGCTTAATAATTTTGGAAGGTTAGTACTACGGAAAGGTGTACATATTGGGCACATTTAATGATCTTTTAACTATAAATTTCAATTGTATGGTTATCAATTGAAGATGCTAGCATATTTTTAGTCATTTTTGGAAATCAATGAACCAGATTTTATGTTCATAACTTTCTTGCATTTTTAAAAGCTTTCCTTAACCTTTTCCTTAACCTGTTTACCTTTTAACATTTACTTAATATGATTAAGAAATTACCATATGACCATCTAATTGCCACGTTCAAATGATTAACAAACATAATTGAAGTTACAAGTTTACTCCACTATTAACTTTTTATCATTTTACAGTGTTAGATTTACATTTGTGCCACATTTAGTATAATTATAATCAATAGTTTCATATTCTTCATATTCTTAATTTCATATTTTTCTTTTATCTTACCAGTGAGCATTATTTATGTCATTATGAAAATTGAATTTCGATAGAAAAAATAACAATCACTCCTCACAATCATCTAAACTACACCCAATTGACTTAATATACCCTCATATATATATAGAAAAAAACTCAAGAAAAAATTAATAATGTGATATTACAATGCCAATATCTTATATTTTACATTGATTTTATAATCCTCAAAGGAGTTTCCAAAGAGAGTTTTACCAATTTGTAGACTATATTGAAAATATATTAACAACCAGTATGGAACTGTTCAGTTTAGTGAAGGAGAGCAATGACATTAGTGAATTTGTGGTTTAAAAGTTCATACATTATGTATAATAGTTTCTCTATGGAGATCCAATGTTTTAAGGTATGGTTTTAGATTTGGTTTCACCACATACATTTTGATAGTGTTATATTAAGCGGTTTAAGGTCTAAAGTGTTTTAAATTTAATAATATAATTATGGAAACTGGTTGAAGAAGGTTTAAAATATGGATATATTTGAAATTCATATTGAATTTTTGATGATTTGGATTGATTAAAATTTGAGTAGAATTTTTTAAAGAATAGTTTTATTATGTATAAAATTTGGGTCATCTAAAGTGCTTTAAATATAATAATAGAATTATTGGACTTTATTGAAGGAAGTTTAAAAAAAATGCATATTTGGAATTTTGATGATTATGATTGATTAAAAATTGGGTAGAATTTTTTAGGGAATTGTTTCATAATGTACAAAATTTGGATCACAATGGAACTATAATTATGACTAAACTTTTTATAGGATTCTTATTAAGTTTGTGTTATTTATTCAACCGTGACAAGTACAATTCTTTCCTTACTAATGCTTACTCCTCTGACTCAAGTAGTCATATCATGCATTCAATCATATACGTATATACACATATATTATGTATGTGCCTTGCTTGCACATTTCACATTATTCATTCACGTTTATTTGGTATGCACTCAAGCATATATAAACATAGATAATATTCAGTATGCAGTTTCATTGCTTGCACCTTTTTCCATGTCATTCACACACATGGAAATTTCAAGCTTCTAAATCCTTCCTCCAAGAGACCTTACAACCATTCTTATGACAAGTCTCATAGGAATACTCAACACTATTCTTCCCTCTCTGTTGAGATATTATAGTCATTCACATGGCAAGTCCCACAGACATATTGATAGTTGTGTTTCCCTTTTTACATGACAACAACCAGGAAGAAAACACTCTTGCCTCAACTGCTATAAAAGTATTCCACAACCCATAATTACAATATGGGAAATTTCCACAGTGCCCAAGACAATAGGGCAATCAATATAGCTTCTCTTCATGCCTCAAACCATTCTTAGTCACCAGACCTATGGAAAGGAAATATTTTCCTAGATTACCTCTTATTACTAGCTGAATATACCAAGCCATATCCATATGGCTACCATCGACCTGTGGATGTTAGTATAACCCATTGGTCATCTAAAATTGCTTCAACACTTCCTTAATTAGAAATTATAGAATTATCCCTGAGAAAACCAAGTCCGAGTCCAAGTCAAGATTTATTTGGGGTGCCGAATCAACAACTGTGATTCATCCTTTCTCAAAACACTATATTTTCCATGGTTATCAATCTGAACTTGGACTTGGTTGTCTTAGGGATTATTCTAAGTGTTTTCTGAAGCCTACCATGCCTTTAGGAGATATCTCTTTTCTCTTAATAAAACTATGGTCATCCATTTAACGATTTAAGTCAAGGTTCTCGTCTCCTGCAACCCTTCTCTGCAAGATAGGATGTTTCATAGGGAGTTAAGGTTCTTTGTTCATGTAAAGGTCTCCCTCAGACACTGGGGTATTCTGATACCTATCTCAAGGTGCCTTTATCCAATCCTTCTAGCTGGGGGTTAAACCCCACGACCATTCAAGGACTTAGAGTCCTGTATTATTCCACATACATGAGATAACTCTATATCACTACCCTCTCAAGCCTCCTCGCCCCACTGTTACATTTAAGGTGTCATTCCTTCTAGGAGGAGGATTACAACACTTCCTCGCTTTCACATGAGACCCATTATGGTTTTCATATTATTGTCTACAAAGGATTAAAAAACATTCAATATTCTGACCTTCTTATAGGTCCAACACTATTGAAGTGCACATACTTACAAATGGAACATGATTTTATCCAAGTAGTAGCCTCATACATTCAAGTATACAATATAAGAATTAATTCATTCATTTACTTAATTGCATAGAGCACAAAGATACTTATTTGTTACAAATTATAGCTAGCCAACTGATTGTGGGTGTTTGCCTTTCCACCCAACCATAGGATCTACATGCTCGGTCACTTTGGCTGCAGGCCACCCCCGTGCCAAGCCATGATACCACCTGGGAACTTTATACGCTAACCTCTCCTAGCTCATGCCTCTTTGAGGTTTATCAAATGTCTTCCAACATTAAGCTTGTGGTCTGTCAACTCAAGATAGGTTCTTGGGTTCTGAGATGAGTCCTTCAACCGGTTTCTTGCTTCGAGACTCCCTTGAAGTCTCCTTGAGCTCTCCTTTTGTGCATATTCAAGTTTCCCCCATATGCCTCCCTTGCTTCCCCCTCTTTTGTTTCCCCCTCCATGCATTTCTTTCATGTTATATATTGGGAAGGTTCTCGACATATCCCCGCCTTCCTTCTGTAAGAAGGAACCCATGGGTGAAACATGGGAACTCGTGAGGTCCTTCCTGTTGTCCTCTAGATGAAAGCTACTACTATCCTGGCCAGACCTCCTAGTGGTACCAGCATACTATCCTGGTCAGACCTCATTAACTGATTTTCCTTGAAATCAGAGCTAAGTGAAATAATCTATTATTTCCAATTCAATTATTTCTTCAAAAGACAATTGAGTTACCTTAGCATAATGAACCCCTCTCTAGGTTTCCCATTATTTTCCTTGGTAGTATCATGTATTTTACTTTAACGCTTCACCCCCATAGTAAATCGTTGACATTTTCGATTAATCATTAATACATTTACATTGTTTGCATGCCATAGCATGGTAATCATTAATTACAACTAATTACATATAATCATAGGTTTAGAGAGGGGGTGTTGCAATAACTTTGGATTGGTGTTATTGGATTGATATTGAATGAACAAACACTTAGTTTTTGTAGAAATATAAGATCTTCATTATACTCAAGCAAGTCACCAATAAATCATAGTATAGATTTAATTTCTACAAATGTTATTTTAATTTTGCAAGAGTGATTTCGATTCTTGCAAGTGCAACTTCAATTCTTGCAAGTGCGATTTCAATTTCTGCAAGTGTGATTTCAATTCTCGCAGATATGATTTCAATTCTTGCAAGTGTGATTTCAATTCTCGCAGATATGATTTCAATTCTTGCAAGTGTGATTTCAATTTTCGTGAGTGTGATTTCAATTCTCGCAAGTGTGATTTAAATTTCCACAAGAGTAACTTTAATTTCTGGAAGTGTGATTTCAATTTCCTATGAGTATTTACTTTCCTGAAACTTAGGCCATAGCATAGTTTGGTGGCTTAATTAAGTATCTTGAGTCTTTGAATTGTGACATTAAAGTGATACAATGCCTTAGTAAAAAGAACACTGCTCTTGCATAGATTGTGCACGATAGCTCACAAATTCCATACGAATCTCATATTGATAATTAAATGTACAAATATTCATTGCTTACTAAGTTTATTAGAAATTAATTTCAAAATGCATCATTTTTGGCGTCATTTCCAGGGAACTGTTCAAAATAATTAGTTACCGTTAGTTGTGTGGATTTTTAATTTCAAGTCGTTTGAGTGTTATGGCTTCTTTTCTACAATTCACATAATGTTTTTCTAATTTTTTCTATGCCTAGAGGTAGATATCAACAAGGTATATTTGTTAGCTCTTCCAAAAACTCCCAAAAATGTAGCAGTGTAAGACAATCATAAAATGGAAAGGAGCAACATCAACCAAATTACTTATCAACTACAGTATGCTCTCTTTCCAAGAAGAGGCCTGAAGTCACTCCTCAAGAATCAAATATTGTACAAGGATCTCTACACATGGAGGACCCATTTTTATAGGAACAAATCAATGAGCAATATTATCCTGAGGAGTTCCTTTTTCCCGAGACATCTTTAGAAGTGGAGGAGAGTCCTCGAGGAGAGATGGCACACAAGATTATCAAGGAGGAAACCTCTACTTTAAGATTCTCAATCAAAGAAATGAATGAGGGGACCAAGATGAAGAACATCCCCCATTCATCCCTACCAAACTTTCATGGATTATCCAAGGAAGATCCTGATACTTTCCTCTTGGAGTTCAACATACTATGCAGAAGCTACGACTACGTGATAGACGCCCAGAAAATGAAATGTTTTCCCACCACAATGAAGAATGTTGCACTACGATGGTTTGTGAATCCTTGAAAATATAGTATCCAATCATAGGATCAAATGACAAAGAAGTTTCTATACAAATACCAAGACTATTGCAAATACAAAGAAATAAGAGAGGAATTCTTCAAGATGACTCATCATGAAGATGAGAGCCTCGAAGATTACTTCAAGAGGTTCACTTATAACCTGTAGAGAGAAAAGAAAGGGGATTTTAGACATGATGTGTATTGTTTATAAGAGGAATCTAGGAATATTGTATATAACTCCTCAACCTAATTGGTGGAGGAGATGTTTCTCAGTTAGAGTATGACACCATCTTGGAAATTTTTCGTAAATATTATAGAGGAATATAAAAAATAGGTAAAGGACCAAGGGAAATACTAGAAAGAACCAACAAGACTACTAGAGGTGGAGTGACGACGGTAGAAATTGGGAACATGATAGAAGAATTTAAGAATGATATACTTAGTTACTTGAGCTTCCAACTGGATACATTGTATATGAAAAAGAAGCAGGAGGAAATGGAATGAGCGTTGGCTATCTTTTTCCTGAGATGCAGAATGAAGCAACCAAAAATAGAATGTCCATTAGATCAGATCGAAGTTTGAAGAATATGCAGTGAGGACCATGCTATGCACAACTTTCCATCATTACCAAGATTAAAATCCATCTACCAAAATGCTGAAGAATTAGAACAATTTTTTTATGTCCGACGTAAGTGACCCTGGCAGCCTAGACCCCAAGGTATGATCCAAGATAAATATCAATATTTCAATTCATATTACGCTAATCCTTCTATGCAATATGCTTCTCAACCATAGGGTATGCCAACACAATAATGGGTGGCCCCTCTTCCTCCATACTAGTTATGGAAACAAGGTTGGAGATCTCCCAGTGTAGGAGGTCCCCAACAACTGATGACACAAACACCCATGTAACTTATTCCTCCTCCTTAGATGCATGCATCTAAAATTTCCCCTCCCCAACCACAAACACATACACAATCCATCCACAACCCAAATAACAGAATTCCTGGCCAACCAAGACAAGTTGTTGGACTTGCAACCTACTCGACCTATTCGATTTCTTCCCTAAATTGCAACAATATTCACCTTTGATAAAAAAAGACAATAACCAAATACAAACCTTTCATAAGCATTGAATATTTGAACAAGAAAGTCCCAAATAATGAGTCAGGACAAGAACAATCTTAGGAAACTTCTAGATATGAGGAGGCTTGCCTTCCAGATCTAGACCCACCCTATCCTAAAAGACTAAACCAAGAGAAACCATTTACATAGTATAAGTTTGATTTCCTAGGATAACTAAAAAAATGTGTGTGTCAAAATACCACTATTCCAGGAAATTAAGGATGTACCTATTTATTCAAAAGTGGTGGGAGAACTTTTCTTGATAAAACTTGATAAAAAATGAAAGGATACCCAAATCATTCACATCATGGGAAAACTGTTAGACCTAATGATGGGAGGAGTTCTTCCAGCTAAATATAATGGCATAAGAACATTATAAATGTATTATTGTTTGATTTAAAATACCAACCAGCTAACTGTGGGGTGAAGACTTGAAGTACTGGACATGAAACCACTAGAGGAGAGAATGAGGAAGACTATAGAGGGGTTCATCATGTTAAAAATGACCCAAACCTCTTTGCTGAGAATATTTGATATTCAAATTAGTTTTCTCATCCCTGATTTCAAGGAAAATCGGTTAATGAGGGAGGGTGGTAGCTGAATAAAAAACTACCTCAATGAATGGAAGTATGGGGAAGAGTTTTGAAGGGAGGACATAGAAGAAGGGTGTAGAATAGGCTTAGATGTGGGCTAAGAGACATAGGTCTCAAGAAAAATATGGTTATAGGGCTAGTTGGAAATCCTAGATCCTAACATAAGCTGAGAAGTGTTGAGCTCCACTTTTTCCATGTTTTCCGCTGTACAAAAACATTCATTAATTGACCTTTTCCCACATTTCATTGGTAATACACGCCATAAACCCTAATTAACCGCCATCATTCGTCATTATACCTAGTGTGGTTAATACATCATCTTTTCTATCTTTTTAATGGTTAAAAAATGATTATATCAAGATTTACTTATGATGGTTTATGAAGTGTGATTATTGTACTAGCACAATCAACATTCTTGTACTATTACTACAGTTCAACATTCCTGCTCATCACTCTCATTCTGGTACCAATCATTGTTTAACATATTTGTGTGCTTTTTGCAAAAATTCATAAACATAGGTTTTCTCGCAGTGACGTCGACATGCAAACTCATGTGCCAAAATCTACCCAGGTTGCACGTGTGGACCTCCATCTTAGGGGGAATAATTCAGCCAAATCAATAGAAGTTCTAGACAGACAACTTCGCCCTCCATTTTCGTGCACATGAAGACAAATTCGAAGAATCTGAAACATGGGTTTTGTTTCTAGCATGGAAAATTGGGTCTCACATGAACCATTTTCCAAACAAAGGAACCTTTGAGGAGTTATTGTTAGTTCCTTAACTTTCAGTTGCATAAATTTCATGATGTCCAGATTTGATGATGTGGCCTTGGGTTTAACGTCAAACCAAAATTGGTGCGCAGATATTTGTTGGTTGCAACTGTATCCTAAATTTAATTCGTCCATTGAATAATGGATCGAACAAACCAAGAATTTGATTGAGTAGAAGCACGATGTGCATATGTATAAATGCAATTGTTATAAGAGGCATCGGGGGAGATTTTTATTGTTGTTTAAGCTGATTAGAGATTTTATTTGTGAGCAGAAGTTGGGGTTTATTTAATAAAGATTTTATTTTTGAAGTTTGGAGCATCTCCTTGGATTGAGTTAACTTCTCGAGGTGCGCCATCCAGGTCGGGAAGGGCCCCTTGATCTGGTAATGCCTTGGCTTGTAGTTTAGATTACATTTTGTTTGATTTTAGTTTAAGATTGCCTTCAATTTAAGTGTGCATTATTTTAATTTGCAGATGTGATTAATCAGTAAATAAAATTGCTTCCTCAGATAAATTAACCCACAGCTTAATTCCTTATCGAATCTAAAATTCAACTTTCACAGCCTTGTTATTTTTATTAGATTCTTTTCTTTGCCAAAATCAACTCTGTCTTCCATGAAATTTCATGTCTCTGAAGACGCACTATATTCTACCATAACTCAATGCTCATTCTCACACAATTTGACCCTGTTGCTAATTAACTAAATTCCTCGGAATCTCCCACACTCTGCTTCTCTTTCAATGTACTCGACCTTTTCTTCCATGCTAGACTTGTGTTTCTATTCAATGTTGCGTAATAAGTTAAAATTAAATGTTATATTCAATTTTTATTTTGTCGTGACATGTTAATACATATAGTTGTTAACTTATTTTGTCCATATATATGGTTTATGTGAGTGTTTGGTTTGGATTACATTTATTTTAAATTATTTGTTTTGTTTTATTAGTCACTTTATCATATATTGTATCATTTAACCATATGTCCATTTTGTTATATTCAAGTATTACTTTATAAGTTGCGTTGAATGGTTGTGGCACGTTGTATATATAGTTTATGGGATTGACATAATATTATTTATTTTAACATTAATATATAGTCTTGTATTTATTATTTTTAGATCATATTAATATATTGATGGGTATAATTCTGCCTTATTATATTTGGGGATATTGGTTTGTTATTTATATTTTCATGTTAAGTTTTATTAAATATAATTGTTGTGTTATATGCAGCATTAAAATTGGATCATTATTTTAAAACCAAGTTACATTCATGATTCACAACATAAAAGAAATTGGTTCCATAATTAACTCTAACCCATTTTCCTTCCACTATTAAGAACATCACCTTTCTCTTGATTTCCCTGCTCTCCATTTCTTGCTTTCTTGGGTGTATCTTTTCGAGGACATTTTATTTGCATAGTTTGAGTTTATATTTCATTTCCTATTTGGTGGATTTGTTCTTAAAACTAGTAAATTCCACTTTAGGTTAGTAGCACACATAAAATTGGATCATTATTTTAAAACCAAGTTACATTCATGATTCACAACATAAAAGAAATTGGTTCCATAGTTAACTCCAACCCATTTTCCTTCCACTATTAAGAACATCACCTTTCTCTTGATTTCCCCGCTCTCCATTTCTTGCTTTCTTGGGTGTATCTTTTCGAGGACATTTTATTTGCATAGATTGAGTTTATATTTCATTTCCTATTTGGTGGATTTGCTCTTAAAACTAGTAAATTCCACTTTAGGTTAGTAGCACACATACATGAGGGTATAAGTAACCTCATCCAGCTGACTGATTTGAATGTTAGTTTGGGTAAATTCCACATTTACTTTCAGATTGCCTTGCTTTGCTTGCTTGTTTATTTCCTGCACTTGATCTCATTTCTTGTACTTTGGATTCCTGCACTTTGATTTTAATTTCAGCTTTGCTTTCATTCGTTCCATTTTGAAGTTTGTTTGTCGGTTTTAGAATAGGCTAGACTAGGCTCTAATCCTGGATTTCATGTGCTTGCACCTCTAAGTCTACGACTCCCTAGTTGACAATTTAATGTTGGGAATTAATAGTGCATATATATAGCCCCACATTTTTGGTGTCGTTGCCGGGGAGCTGCTAAAGGGATTGAAGTCTAGGTAGGTAGGTTGCTTTTAAATTACACAAATTGGTGGAGGAGAAACAATCAGGCGAGAGGTAAGAACTTGCATGACCACTATTGTGAGTTTCCCCAAAACCTTGACTGTTACTTTATTGTAAGTGTGTTTCTCTTTCGCAATGTGTGCTTACTTTCCTGAAAAGTGTGTTTACTTTCCTGCAAACGTCTTTATTTTCATGAAAGTGTTGTATGATTTTCAAATTCTACAATTAGTTTCTATTATTTCTTATGGTTTTATTAAAAATTGTTTTGAGTGTTAGTTAGTTTTCATTTCATTTTCATCAAAAATATTAAAAAATCGAAAATATTTTGGGTGTTGTAAGAACCCTATGCGCTAATCCATGTGTGAGATAGGACCCATCAACCAACATGATGGATTCAAGGATGACAACGAGTTTGGAATAACTCTCTCAAATCCTAGCAGCAGTTGGGATCTCTTCTTCTCAGGAAGAGCACATCTTGACAACAGTCAAGAACTTATATGCTTCTCCAAAATACATAGAAGAATGAAAGTCCTATGAGCCATGCCTACAAGAAGATCGAGAAACCTTCATTGATCAATTTGACCAATCTACCAAGGAGATCGAAGACTCATTAACGATATCTAATCAGGAGAAGCCATTAGAACGTGAGATTGAGGAGGATAAAGAAAAGAATACACATATTGGTTTCAATGAAGAGATGGACCAAGGACACCATGATTATATTGAATGTTGGTTCCACGCAACTGTCAGATTGCACCACCACCCTCTTCTTCAACAACTCTTCACATCATATTATTCAAAATTGTTGGTTCATCATGTTCAAGTACTTGTTAAAGTTTATTATATAAACCTGAATGTGAGTATATTTATGATCCTGTTATGCACGTGGCTTCATTGGAAGTATTCATATACTTGAAAAGGGGTATTTTCTTAGGTAAGGTAGGATAATAAATAAATAAATAAATGTTGCATGTAGTTGTTAGTTTGGTGCATCATCATTTTTTATGTTTTTTTCAATAATTGTCACTGTCAGACTGAGAAACTAATTTTAAGGGAGATTGTTGCCCCCAAAAATATAAAAATTAATATGTTTTTTAGCTGATAGTCAGATTATTTTTTAAGTTTTCTAAATAAATTTGGTTATGATGATTTCTTGGAGTTTTGCGGGTATATTTTTTTTTCCATTTGGATTGGGAGAACATCTTCATGAATTATTCACGGAAGTAATTTCATTTATTTTGGTTATGTTGTTTCATCAAAAATGTCTTTTATTCTAATCTTTTTGTCACCTAAGATTGTTTTGGAACAACTGAACCCATTTTTATATTACTCTCCTAAAAATAAAAAAATTCTCTAAAGGCTACACTCTGACCTTTATTAGTTTTTCTCTACTATTTTTTGAACTATTTTCCTTGAAGAAGTTCATATTTTAAGTAATCATTAATAATGTAAAACTAAAAGAGAAAAATGTTCAATCAAACCCAAGACTTTTTTTCACAACCAATCATTTTCAAGAGGTTTCATTTCCCTTATTTATACAAAATTTTAGATTATAGCAGTAACTCGCAGCCTTGTCTTTGATTTTACTATGGGATTACATAAAGTTAAAAGTCCATATTATGAGGTCATAGGTAGTGAGTACAACCTAATCTAATCTCAAAGTTGGTCAGTAGAGCATCCTTATTAAAGAGTAACATGAGAGTGCATGATGTTTCTATCCATGGGAATACTACCATAATTATATGAAGAAGATGAACTTGGGGACTAGAGGCACCTTTAGGTCATTGTCTCATGACCTCATCCACCACACATTAAGTAAGTTTGACCATGATATGTCTTTGGAATAATCTCAATACATAAGTCTATTTTTCATGCAAACAATCTTTTATGGGCAATTTGTAGAATATCCTCCAACCTAATACCATCCCATCCCGTAAAAAGGTTTTCAAAGATGCTCCCCCATTCACCCGTGCGAATGAAATATATAAATTTTATCTTAAGGGTAAAGTTTGGGACAAGAGCCTTTGATGGAAAATGGGTGTAAGAGGCTAACCCGTCAGGATACTGAATAGATCTGCTAGCAGCGAGTACTGGCCTGTGGTATGACTAGGCAAACCCATCAGGGTACTGAACAGGCTCGTGGGCAATGTGGCATTCTGTCTGGGGAGGATATTTCTTAGATGTCAAAATTACCCCATCGGAGTACTGAACAGGCTTGCTGGCAATGGGTTCTGATTTTGATATGCCTAATCTATATTTGTCTATATGAATGATTTACTTGTGCAAATCATTAAGAAGAAGAATGCATGGTTGAACTAAAGGTTAAATAAAATCCATCTATTTTCCATTTGAGAATAACCCTAAGTTGACCTTAATACCCTATCATCGAATTCATACTATATCTAAGATGCACTATCTTAAGAGTGGGACCATGGTCTTAGAAGCTTAATGTACTCAACTGTGAAATTTATCTTTATTACTTGAATGGTTGTAAATCTTTTGAGAGTGAAAAGGTTGACTGGTTTCCTATGGGGTTTTCATTTGTTGAGACTGTTAATACTCTTTTATTTTCCTTCCTAAAGGAGAAGAACAAAATCCCTACTCTAATTTATGCAGGGCTCTCTGAATATAAGTGTTTCTAATCTTTTGATGAATTTTGTTTAATCAAGGAAATTGAAATATTTTCTATAGAATGGAAAATATGATTATACATTTTTTGTGGGTCATGCTTGAATTGTCTCGGTCAGTCGTATAGGGGGAATATTCATAAGTGATCTTCACAAATTATTCAAATCTAAATTTTCATTTGATGTACTTCATGTTATGATCAATTTATTATACAATCTTATGATTCTCTCTGTGTGTGGTTAGGCTTAGCAATCATGGACTTTGTTCCCACAATTCATTAGCATCCCTCAGACTTATGTTCTTAGCAACTCTCAGATTGGTATCGACAAAAGTTGGCAGCAGTTGTTTTCTTATAAACACATACCACTGAGTCTTAAGCCATTTTCATGAGGACATGCAAACTCTTGGGTTTGGGGGAGATCTCCAAATATTTAGAGTCTCTCTTCAGCATCTCCAACATCTTCATTTCATCTCAACCATTTTTTTTCAGAATCTAGCATATCAGCTTCCGTTCTCTTCATCTCTCACCATCTTTTGTGCAACTCTTATTGGCTTCATTCTCTTCATTAGTCCTCAGATTTTCTCTGCCTCATCTTTATCTTTTGATGGCCTGCATCATGGTTCCACAGATCTTTCATCTCATTTTGCATGGTTTCCACTTCAGCGTGCATCAAAATTCAAAGAAATGTTAACTTGAGGTAAAATAGGTATACGTATCTTTAATTTACTAAGAATTTGGAAAGCATGATGCATAACCACTATCACCTACTCCACACTCCACTACACATTATTACCACTTAGAAAGTACCAGCACAACTACTCACTAAACCTTCCATTTTCACTCCACCAGTCATAATGAAAATTATACTCTGATCATATGACCAAGCAATGAAAATGAAATATGTGGTATACAAACACAAAAACAAAGCAACATATATAGTGTCTTATCCTTGTACATAATAAAGCATTCCTAAGTCTTTTGAATGATTTTGAATAAGAGGATGAAGTCATAGTTGCCTATTAAAGCAAAGAACCACATGTAAATCTTGGTTTTAGAATGAATATAAGATACAAAGTATAAAGGTGTCCAAGTTCATAAGGCTACCATCCCCATCATTTCACATTCTCCACACTCATACCACCCTATGATAGCCCATCCCTTGCTTGTCCTCCATTTTCATGATAATTTTGTTTCTTTGTTTTAAATCAACCTGTCACAGTATAATCAGTTTCTAGAGTGTCACTCCACAAGAACCAACACCTACACAAAGAAACAGTGCCACATAAATTCATAAGTAGACTATCATGAATTCACCTTGTTTGCATGAGGACATGCAAATTCTTGGGTTTGGGTGTGTGTTGAGATCCACTTTTTTCATGTTTTCCGCTATACAAAAACATTCATTAATTGACCTTTTTCGTCATTTCATTGTTAATACACACCATAAACCCTAATAAACCGAGATCATTCGTCATTATATCCAGTGTGGTTAATACATCGTCCTTTATATCTTTTTAGTGGTTAAAAGATGATTATATCATGATTTATTTATGACGGTTTGTGAAGTGTGATTCTAGTACTAGCATGATCAACATTCTTGTACCATTACTGGAGTTCAACATTCCCGCTCAACACTCTCATTCTGGTACCAGTCATTGTTTAACATATTTGTGTGCTTTTTGGAAAAATTTAGAAACATGGGTTTTCTCCACAGTGACGTCGACATGCATACTTGTGTGCCAAAATCCACCCAGGTCTCACATGTGGACCTCCAGCTCAGGGGGAATAATTCTGCCAATTCAATAAAAGTTCTAGACAGTCAACTTCACCCTCCATTTTCATGCACATGAAGACAAATTTGAAGAATCTGGAACATGGGTTTTGTTTCCATCATGGAAAATTGGGTCTCACACGAACTGTTTTCCAAACAAAGGAACCATTGAGGAGTTATTCCTGGTTCCTTAACTGTCACTTGCACAAATTTCGTGATGTCCATATTTGCTGTGGTGGCCTTGGGTTTAACATTAAACAAAAATTGGTATGCGGATATTTGTTGGTTGAAAATGTATCCTAAAGTTAATTCGTCCATTGAATAATGGATTGAACAAACCAAGAATTTGATTGAGTGGAAGCACAATGTGCATATGTATAAATGCAATTGTTGTAACAAGCATCAGGGGATATTTTTATTGTTGTTTAAGTTGATTAGATATTTTATTTGTGAGCAGAAGTTGGGGTTTATTTAATAAAGATTTGATTTTTGAAGTATGGAGCATCTCCTTGGACTGAGTTAACTTCTCCAGGTGTGCCATCTAGGTCAGGAAGGCCCCTCGATCCGGTAACACGCTGGCTTTTAGTTTGGATTACATTTTGTTTGATTTTAGTTTAAGATTGCATTCAATTTAAGTGTGTGTTATTTCAATTTGTAGATGTGATTAATTAGTAAATAAAATTTCTTCCTTAGATAGATTCACCCACAACTTAATTCCTTATCGAATCTCCAATTCAACTTTCACGACCTTGTTATTTTTATTAGATTCTTTTCTTTGCCAAAATCAATTTTGTCTTCCATGCAATTTCACGTCTCTAAAGCCGCACTATATTCTACCATAACTCAATGCTCATGCTCACACAATTTGAACCTGTTGCTAATTAACTAAATTCCTCTAAATTCCTCTGAATTGCCCACACTTTGCTTCTCTTTCAACGTACTCGACCTTTTCTTCCATGTTAGACCTGTGTTTCTATTCAATGTTGCGTAATAAGTTAAAAGTAAATGCTATATTCAATTTCTATTTTGTCATGGGATATTAATACATATGGTTGTTAACTTATTTTGTCCATATATATGGTTTATGTGAGTGTTTGGTTTGGATTACATTTATTTTATATTATTTGTTTTGTTTTATTAGTCACTTTGTCATATATTGTATCATTTAGCCATATCTCCATTTTGTTATATTCAAGTATTACTTTATAAGTTGCGTTGAATGGTTGTGACACATTGTATATATAGTTTATGGGATTGACATCATATTATTTATTTTAAAATTAATATATATTCTTGTATTTATTATTTTTAGATCATATTAATATATTGATTAGTATAATTTTGCCTTATTATATTTGGGGATATTGGTTTGTCATTTATATTTTCATGTTAAGTTTTATTAAATATAATTTTTGTGTTATATGCAACACTAAAATTGGATCATTATTTTAAAAACAAGTTACATTCATGATTCACAACACAAAAGAAATTGGTTTTATAATTAACCTCAACCCATTTTCCTTCCACTACTAAGAACATCACCTTTCTCCTAATTTGCCCGCTCTCCATTTCTTGCTTTCTTGGGTGTATCTTTTCGAGGACATTTTATTTTCATAGTTTGAATTTATATTTCATTTCCTATTTGGTGGATTTTCTCTTAAAACTAGTAAATTCCACTTTAGGTCAGTGGCACACATACTTGAGGGTTTGAGTAACCTCATCCAGCTGACTGATTTGAATGTTAGTTTGGGTAAATTCCACATTTACTTTCAGATTGCCTTTCTTTCCTTGCTTTTTTATTTCCTGCACTTGATCTCATTTCTTGTACTTTGGATTCCTGCACTTTGATTTTAATCTCAGCTTTTCTTTCATTCATTCCATTTTGAAGTGTGTTTGCCGACTTTAGAATAGGCTAGACTAGGCTCCAATCCTGCATTTCTTGTGCTTGCACCTCTAAGTCTACGAATCCCTGGTTGACAATTTAATGTTTGGAATTAATAGTGCATATATATAGCCCCACAAGAAGGCTATGAGATTAATGTTAGAGAGCATCTAAAAAACCTCGTAAAATCCTAGGATAGGTGGGTACAAGAAAATATGGACTAAGAATGGTATGAAGGAGAGTAACCTAGACCTTAGGATCTCCATGAGAATTGGAGAGAGACTCCCTAGTGGTATCATGGTTTGTCACGAGAGTGGCCTGCCGCAAAAGTTATAGAGAATGTAGCGCCTATGGTTGGGTGGAAAGGAAAACACCCAAAGTCCGTTGGTCGGCTATAACTTGTAAAGATAAGTATTTTCATACTCTATGTATTGAATTGTATTTTATGTTCGAATTCTTGTGAATGTCTCAGGGATGTACATGCTTGTTTGATGATTACACTGGCTGTTATCTTGCATGTTTGTGTACTTAAGAAATTAAGGAAATATATGGGTTTGGGAATGTTTTGTACACATGGAGGCTTAAGCCTTCTATATTGGATTGAGTTAAAGTAATGAAACTATGACTTTGTTGACTGTAGGCTCAGTTATATTTATACATGTCTATACCTATGGTTGTATTGTGTTCCTTGGAAAAAGGGAGACAGAGTCATATGAAATAAATGATGCCCCTATTTGGAATGAAAGGAAGGAGGAGATGACCCGAAAATATCTTTTAAGACTAAACATAGTTACCAACTTAATGAGAACTGTGACCTCAAAACGAGAACTCTGGCCCTTAAAACCCATATTTTTGCATAAAAAACATGAAAATCAACCCCCAAATCAAAAAGTGGTGCTACCGGTAGAATTTTTTTTTGTAACCAGGTCAAAATTACAATTTTTTTCAAGCATGGGCTTAAAGGATCAAATGGCTTCTCAAAAAAACTTTAAAATCAACCCCCAAATCAAAAAGTGGTGCTACCAGTAGCACCTTTTTTTGTAACCAGGTTAAAATTACAACTTTTCTAAAGCATGGGCTTAAATGATTAAATGGTTGCTCAAAACAACTCTAAAATCAACCCCTAAATAAAAATGTGGTGCTACCGATAGCACCAATTTTTCTGACCGGGTCAAAATTACAACTTTTTTCAAGCATGGCCTTAAAACATAAAATAGTTTCTTAGAAAAATCTTAAAATCAACACCTAAGTAAAAACATGATGCTACCTAAAGTAAAATATTTTTTCTAAACACTAAAATTATAGCTAATTACGACCTAATTCAAATTGTGGTCTTGACAACAAATCTCTACAGAAAAAAAAAACCCAAAATTAGATCCTAAATGGGCACTTGAAAATTTATTTACTAACGTCCTTTTTTTTTTCTTAAATTTACATTAAAAAATAAATAAAGAGAAAAGAGAAAATCTTCAGAAATATATATTTTTTA
>JASDQU010011476.1:39086-51079 GCA_032191745.1 Picea mariana | reverse complement strand
TCTGCGACCTTATAATGAACGGTCCAGATTTACAATGAAATTACAATATACTTATACAAGGCAATTTTTGCTTCGGGGGATTCACCCCCGAACCCCCACTGAGGGCCACTTGCCCCCAGACCCCCCAGCCGGGGGGATAGGCCCCCCGGACCCTGCAGAGGGGGTACCCCCCCTCTGCACTCCCCCGCATGGAAGAGTGTACATACTTCTAGGGTGTAAATACTTCATGAGGTATAAACACGGCTGAAAGCAAAGACCTTTGCATCAGGAAGATAATCAAGCTCCACAACCAACAACCATTCGTTGCAATTCTGACTTATAGTAAAGTTGCTCAACCAACAATAAGCTATATATCTCTGACGTATGTGCCATGGGAGCGACGTTACCATACGTCACAATTCTGACATATAGTAACATCGCTCAATAGATGATTAGCTATATATCTCCAACGTATGTTCCATGGTATTGATGTTACCATATGTCCCAATTCCAACATCATGAAGGTATTTAAAAAAAAAAATGTCAATTTATTTTTATTTTTTTGATATTTTTAAATTTTGCAACTAGAAAATTTTAAAATGAAGTAATTCCCTTGTATTATCCTAATAAGGGTATATAGTGAATAACCTATTTAGTGATACTAATATAAATAGATGTAATCATTGAATATGGACTAATACATATGATAATCCCATACAAGTGTTATGTTACCCTTGTTATATCGGCTTAATGAACATGATAGTACTTATACCATTATCTCTACTAGTTACCTATGATAAGGTAATGAAACCCATATATGTACTTTGCACCTATCTGATTACTCGATTTAAGCTCATAAGTTTCCATGGTATTACTTCACAACTTTCATATCATAATAATGTGATAATCTTATATGTGGTGTTGAGCTTCACCCTATGTGTTTATCCATAATCAATTACACACATTAATAATAATTCTTATAATGTAATTAATCTGGGAATCATAGTAATCAATACGAGCATGTGATATGTACTGGTATACACAACGTATATGTTGAATATTATAGTAAACATTGCTTATTATGATAGCTTAGTTATGGTTATTACTATGGACATTACACTCTTCTTTGTATTATAGTTGTACTAATATTAGGTAATTACAGTGAAAGTTGTGTAATACAATCTGACCTATATGAATAATTACACATAATACATAAGGTTCAACATATCACTTACAACTTACATTGGTTCCATATCAGTTATATATGACATGCTTATTTCACATAATCTATGCCATTTATATATACGTTTAATGATCTATCCCTATTCAAGAATATGGAACTCATACTGTTGTGATCATACCATATTCATACCTATCAACTTATGGTAATAGAAGTGATTCTTGGGATTTGCTTGTGTTTCTACATATGAGATACAAGGAGCTTTGTACACATATGTTGTAAGATTATTTCCATTCACCTATATGTGGGAATGTGAATGCCCCTCTATTCCATATTCATTGCACTCATTGGGTACATACATCACACAATATAAGTAAATAAGGATATACAGGTATTACTAGTCCATGCATAAGTAATGGTTACCTTATTACCATAATATCTTACATGTTATAGTTATAAGGGTAATGATACTATCATAGATAAAGAATGGGCTTGTATTACTCACCATATAAACAGGTTCATCATAAGCAATGGAAATCATAGATATAAGTATGTAATCATACTAGTAGAAGTATAGTTAAACAAAGCATATCAGTACTTATTACTCATGTTAAAGCTTTATTCGAATCACAGTACTTGTTTGAATTAGACATGTCATGTTAGTCTGAATTGAACACATAATATCTATAATCTGATTAGATTTAATATGGATTAGCTTATAGTTAATAGTTGATGTCATTGCCTCAATAAGATTGGTATAATACATCTAATAAGCCAATTAGTATTAATATTCATAATGTACCTTCCTAATAACGATAACACTCTAATCATACAGAAGCTTCATAGGGAGTTCGATAAGTTGTAGATACGAGTTATGCTTTGAGTGCCATATCATGTACTTTCCATAACAAGAGCTTAGTAATAGAGAGCTTAGTATGATTCCGGGCATTGTGTTGTTTAGTGATGTTTGGTATAGGCTAAGAATTGAACGAAGAATGGTCAAAAGAAGGTGTGAGGAGGCTTCCTAGAGTAGTGTGCCCTTGTTCAAAGTCATAGGAAAATTGTTAGAATTAGGGAAAAATAGAAACAAATAATGTTTTTTTATTTTTTTGTTCACAAGATCGAAATATATGAGAAAGGAAATAAACAAAGACAAATTAAATTATGAGTATAAAAAAAATTTCCAAGTGAAAAGACAAACCTCAAGCTTACCTCCTAATCTAAGAAAGATGTACATGTTGCACGTGTGGATGAAAACCTTTATAATATGCTCAAAAATAGTTTTAGGTTCATGGATCAAACCTCTAGGGTTTGATCTTTGTCATAAGGACTTAGAAACATTTTCCAAGGTATAGACCATCACAAGACAACTGCAACAAGTACTCCATAAGAAATGATATCAAGGTATTGGCCATAGATGATAAAACAAAACTAGGTACCCCACAAGAAGGGACAACAAGAACTCCAAAAACCAAGACAAAAAAAGTCTCCATATCAAACAAGCAAACCCTCTATAACTGAAAACAAGGCATCACTAGATAAACACTCCAACCAATACCAAGACCCAACCAATACCAAGACCAAACCAATACCAAGAGCAGTACAAAACGCAGATATGAAATTGTTACACCAAATGGAGAGGCTGCACCAACAAACTCAGATCTGAAGATGTTACATCAAATGGAGAGGTTGCACCAACAAAACTCAGATCTAAAAATTTTACATCAAATAGAATGGCCACACCAAAAAACAAAAATCATATCTAAAATTTTTACATCAAATGGAGAGGCCACACCAACAAAACAAAACTCAATTCTGAAAAGATAGTCCAAAAAGGAGTCTACACCATCATCAAGAGAGAACAACTGAGGTAGCCGCAACAAATAGGAGAGTGAGGAGTGAGTGAGTGTGAGTGTAATAGAATTCTAGAGGGCAGGGTCTTATTTATAGTTAGGGAGAGGGGTTAGGGAAATTTAAAATTATAATTAAATATTTACATTTAATTAATATAAATATTAATTAAAATGTCAATTAATATTAATATTAATTATAAAAACTCTAAACACATATAAACCCCCAATAACATAAATAAAACCTCAATCACATAAAACAAAAAGGGGGTACCTTTTAATACAAAGTCAAGGGAGGGTCCATAATGGAAAAACATGTACACATGAGTCTCATAATGACCTATAAAATTTAACATCACTGCATAAGGGGGTCCATCAACAATGTGGTCATGTCCATCTTCATAGGAACTCCTAGGTCTCATGGACCATCCTGGGAGAGAGGAAGAGGATCACACATCAACACATCTTGGTATTACACCAAGATCTACTTGGTCAAAGTCTAGGTTTCCCCAGAACACATCTAGGGGCCCTAGAACACATCTAGGGTCTTATCCACCAAGGTACAAGACCAAGGATCAACCCATGCATTAGGAAAGATTTCTATGGAACACATCTAGGGGCCCTAGAACACATGTAGGGACTTATATCAACCACCAAGGAACACATCCACGGATCAATCCAAGAACTTTGAAAGGATTTCCTAGAACACATCTAGGGACTTATATCAACCACCAAGGAACATATCCAAGGATCAATCCAAGCACTGAGAAAGGATTATCCCTTAGGAACTTACCATTTGGTTGACATTTTCTTCCCAGAAGAAAGTGAGAAGATGCCTAAAGTTCCCAATGATAGATCTAATCGACTTTGGGTTTCCCCCAAAGACAGTTTTCTAAGGGTTGGTTCACACTTCTAATTAGCTAATTCAATACATCTTAATACCTTTTTATACAATAAGGATGTTAATGAAAGTGTTTTTTATCTTAAGATTATTTTGGTGGAAGCTCTAATTTTTGCAACCCCATCATAACCCAAAAACTCACTCCCTTTGACCTAAGTTGTCCTCTAGTTTATGATGGTTATATTGAGTCTTTCACTAAAGAGAGGAGATGTTATAAAAATGTTATTCTAATTGAGATAGATAATCATACTACTTAGCTTCTATCTTCTACCAAAGGAGCAAAATTGTATTATTGTGTAAAGGAGGACCATTTGGAGGCGGAGAGATAGTGAGATTGTAATGAACCATTTGGAGGCCCAAACATTGTGAGATTGCAATACACCCGAGTTGAAATGACTGTTTAAGGAAGAAATATGTGAGATTGCAGTGCACCCTTTGGAGAGTCAGATCAGATCATATTATGATTAGGGTTATATTCTATATTTTCTGAGAAAGGTGGAGATCAAAAAATGCACTCCAAAGAGAACATCATTTGCATTCATTTTTCCTTTGACTGAACTATTCCGGTATAAACTCAAAGAAAAATAGTTCTAATCAATTTTGGAGAGTTGGGGATCATGATGTCGAAAATGAACAAAAGGTATATTTACTAGGTGGCATGTATCATGTTCAAGTATATCCAAAATTCCTCCATTTTAATGTGACTTCCCACAGATGTAAATTTGGAGATATTTCAAAGTTGCTTGATAATGTAGTTGAAGATTTTCAAAATGGTGCAACTTTTTTCATTGTGGACAAAATTCAGAACCCTGGGGACAATAGTACAATTCTTCTTTTCCAAGATAATGGAGGTGGAATGGATCTCAATTGCATGTGGAAATGTATGATCTTGGGTTACTAAGTGAAAACTAATAGAAAAACTATAGGATGATATGGAAGTGGATTCAATACAAGTACGATGAGATTAGGTACAAATGTGATTGTTTTCAGTCACTTTTCTCAAGGAAGCCCTGCTACATAGAGTATTGGGCTCCTTTGTTACACATTTTTTAGGAGAAATATTCATGGCTGTTAAGAAATTTAGTTCTTTATGAGCATCAAATTGTATATTCCCATCAATAGAGTCCAAAAGAACTCTAGAAAATAATTAGAAACAAAAATTACATGAAGAGTAGATATGATTTCTTCAAATTGAGATCTTTCTCCTCCACTGTGGCCTCTATGGTGTTGAATAAAAATTTCGATTAAGACAAAGGGGAAGAAAATTTTAAGTACCCCACAATCCCAATAGTGTACATGGGTGGTTTGTTATGTTATAATTGGTATCAGAGCCAAGATTACAACACTAGGGGTTGTATGGGCTCAAGGGAAATGAATGGCACTGCTTTTGGCATTTAGCATTTGAAAAAGAATAAGAAAAAAACATTCTCAAAGCCTTTCCTCCTCAAATGGTCATTTCAACTCAGGTGCACTACAATCTCATGATGTTTGGGCCTCCAAACAGTTCATTTCAATATCACTATCTCTCCTCCTCCAAACAATCCTTTCAAATATGGTGCACTGCAATCTCATAATATCTAAGCCTCCAAATGATCATAATTTTCATTTCAGTAGGTTCCATTCCTCCAAATATCTTGTCACCAGCACCAGAGCTTGATGTATACCATGACCTAGACCACACACACACACACACACACACACACACACATATATATAGACATTGACCTAGAGGTTGATGTAGACCATGACATAGACCCTCTAGCTACATCTAAGCCTAGGAATAAATTATACTCAATCCTTAAACCTATATTAACTTGATCCACAAGGATGATGGAATATATTAATTTTTCTTTTGATGGGAAGATAATAGAGGGAGGATTTATCTAAAGTGTTTTTCTCAAACAAAGATACTTCATGTTGAAAAATGGCTACAAAATTATAATGAAATTTAAAAATTGGTACCTCTTCAAAATATGTGATTTGGAGTTGGATCTAGAACTTTGTACCATGATTTCACTACATCCACACCTCCAAATGGTCATATGTCCATTTCATTGAATCCATCATTGTCTTATGACTATTTCTCTATCTCCCATTCACTCTCTACATCATTGATAGTGAATGGGTGACAAATAAATAACGATTTGACAATGATGGATTGAATGAAAGGGACATATGACCTTTTGGAGGTGTGGATGTAATGAAATCATGGTAAAACATTTGTGAGGGTAGGAATTACTTATGATTATTATGATATTTTATTTTGATGAGGTGACGCATATGTGTAATAAGGGGAGAGGGAGAGAAGGGGAGGGAGGGAGAGATCCAACAAGGATCGTAATTTTAATTTTTAATGGAACCAATAACAAGCACCTCATTTTTTCACATTTATTCTTCCCATTTCCATTGTTTTGTCATCTAGCCCCCATCTGTTTGGGGTTTGAGGTATAGAGGAGGAGAGAGAAAGGTAGAGGAGTTGGACAACTGAGAGGGGGGGGGGGTTGTGAATCAGTTGCTACCATGCTTAAACAATTATGCTTCTTTTAAACTCTTTGCAGAAACAGTGAATGATGATCACAATAATGCAGGGAAATAAACAATGGCACATTTAGCATCAGTCACATATATGAGAAACACAGAGACAGATATATCTCAAGGAAACCCATAAAGTGGTAAAAACCTCTTTTTCTTTATATGATAAGTAATAGTTACATTCTTTACATTATCATACATACGAGCACCAACTCATAATGAGGCTACAACCTCAGTTTTGCAAGCTGCTACTTGCTGAGAGCACCTACTAGAAGGAAGCACCAAATCCCTAGTTTCTCTAGCACCAACTAGAAGGAAGCTACTGTTACACATAAAAAATACTCACTTTGATAAGTGTCGCAAGTGTCATCATTACAAAGGTCACAAGTGTCACATTTTGCTCACAAGGTCGCAAGTGTCACATGTTGGTCACAAGTGTCAAAGAAATCATGATGCCATGATGCCTATGTCGTGCCTATAACGACATGAGGAGGACACTTGAAACACCTCAAACATTTGATTTGGAAGAAGAGAAATGAGTCAGCAGGCTTACAAACCTTTTGCCACCTGAAAGCACCTCAAAAACTGAGTTTTTGGAGGGGAGCACTCCCCCATACCTCTTCTAGGAGTGCTGGCGCTCCCCCTTAAACTGTCTGGGAGTGCTATAAAGATCCTTTGGCCCTTTTGAGGGAGAGATGGTGCCTTAAGGAGCGCTAGCACCCCCCTTAAGACTACCGGGGAGCATTGTAGCACTCTGATGGCCCTTTTTAGGGAGTGCTACCTATTCTGGGTAGTAGTTAAGTTGTTGAGATGAATGGGGGAAGGATCCTTTCATTCTTGGAAGGCAGTTGGATTCGAATCCCTAGTCCAACCATGATCTTAGGGAAGATCCTCAACTGAAGGAGGAAAATCCTCAACTTCCCCAAGGATATATCAAGTGGTTAAAGCCTCTCCAAGGCTATATAAGCAAGCTTTCTAATGGTGAAAGGGGACTGGAAAAGGAGAATCATACCAAACTTATGATCTTATAAGTGGTGCTGGACCATAGATATTTTGGAAGCAAGATACCTATGATCTCATAGGGAGCAATTAGTGAAGCTATCATCATTCGGATCATGGATCTTTTAAGCAAGGGGTAGACAAGGAGGACTTGATGAAACTGTTGCAACTCATCTATGGCTGTAAGCAATGTTTTGTCCCCATTAATATAATTTGCTTGGCCTGTTTCTTTCTGATTCGTGTTCAATCTCATATGAATTTGTCTCTTTAGTAGATCGATATATTTTATACTAATCTTGATAGAGTAGGAAGTGGTCGTACTTTGTTTGTCTACAGGATCCATCAAGGAGTGAAAGATTGGAGCTCAACTCGGAGCGTGCAGAGACAAACACCGGTAAAAGGTAATTCTTTTCTCCTTCCTCCTCACACACTAGTCCACCTAGATCTAAAAGGAAGTCAGTGACCATGATAAGAACTTTTTGTCTTATAGTTAAGAGTCTAGCTCTTTGAGGATATCTACCTGTCCGCAGGGAGATTTTCCTTCAACAGAAACTGGCGACTCCACTGGGGATGAAATAAGAAATTTCTTAGTTTTGTTTTTTCTCATAGGCCTTTTCTTACCCTTTGTGTTATTAGGCCTTGTTCACCCATTTATATCTGATTTCACTTGCTGGTTGACTCTCTACCCCATCACTCTCAGCTTGACTATCAAAATTTGATCAAAATTTTGGGTTTTTGGACATTTTTATGAGTTTTTTGAACCTGGCGCCCCCCTACCCATGTTAGCAGAGCACCAACACTCCATAGAAGTGTTAGAAAGATCTTTATAATGCTATGGTGTCCCTTATACCAGAGTGCCATCCCTCTTTTGCCCAAAATCTCTTCAAAATTTCCATTTTTTGGAGGTCCAGACCCTGTTTCTTCACTTGCTGAGCTGCTTTGTGATTCAATGATGCTTCCTTTGACCTTTGACATGCTTCCTCCTGAGAATTAAAAACCTTATTGTTCATATTTTATGCCCTTCTTCATTCTTTTTGAGTTTTTGCTGTTGAAATCTTGAAGTCAATCCCTTGCTTTCTTCTCTCTTATCCGACTGAGCGGGAACTCTAGTGAAGGACATCAGAAGTCTATAACTCTTCTCATTTGGTTCTTTGAGGTCATATGATCCAATCTCTTTCTCCTTCCTTTTGTGTTTTTGGTTTTATTTCTCTTGTTTGATTGCAAAAGGGTGTGTTGTTTGTGCGAAATCTGCGTTTTCTTGTCCAAATCTCCTTGATCTGAAAGGGTAGTTGGCAGGACAAGTTTTTCATTGAATTGATTATCATTTGCATGAAAACGAAAAAAGTGCATCTTCATGATTAGTTTGCATATTAGTTTGCATTTCTCAAATGTTGTAGCATCATATCGGATTTGATTGAGAACAAAATTGATTGAGGGCATTCCTTATCAAGTGTTTGATAGTGAAAACGACTCTTCCTCTTTCCCTTAAATAGGTATTCATTGAAAAGAAACGATTNTTTCACTTTCGTACACCCTCTGAGTAAACAACAGCCATTAAAATCAATGCTTAACTAAAATTTATTAGACTTTTTACATCTTTGTTAGGAAACCTACATTAGTTTAAGGTGTAGGGCTTTGGAATAGGTTGAAAGGATAACTTTCCAAAGATATCAAACAAAATTAATATCTTGCGGTAGGGAGAGTCAAATCCAATTGTTGTATTGGCTTGCTGGTATCCCCCTCTCACACATGAGTTACGCACGAGGTCACATTCAGGTGAGTTACGGAGATTATCCCTCTGTGGTTCAACTATTTGTAGTGGTCGGATCGTATATTTGGGATCATTGTAAGGTATACCCATGATTATATGTGGGAGCCTTTCAAATTGATTTCAGACTTGTTATCCTGCCCATACGTTCTGACTGGACTATCGACTGTACCTTCCCAGGGGCTGACTACGAGTTGTTGACCTTAGTAGCCACAATCTTTAGGGTCTCAAACAAGCTGACGGTGAAGGGAAGTCTCACTGTACCTGGAATAGATGTTGGTCAAACTCACTCAAGCTCCTTGGAGGGTAAATCCAAAATTACTACATGGAAGCTTGCACCAAGGTGTAAGTCCATTAAGCAGGTCGCCAACGTAACTAATCCACCTGATCTATCCCCACCCCTTCCTATTTTGATCTCACGACGTTGGATTTCATCACCAACTAGTGGTTTCATCATAAGAAGGTTTGTTTGATTGTTTGCTTCTCAGATTCATAGTGTGTGTTGTTTGTTTTACTTAGTGGAACTTAGGTCAAGTTAGTGTTAATGGCATCAAATCCTGGGAGTACCAATGGAGGAACCCCTTCTTCTGGGGAGCCTTATACCTTTCCTTCATTTGGAAAATTTGGTCCTTCATATGTTTCCACACTGAGTCTTCCAAGACTCACTATTGGATTACCAGTTTGGTTTTTCCCCACTCCAGTGATCCCGAATCCTCCCAATGTTCTAGTTGCACCTAATACTTTGGATGTCAATACACCACCCACACATCAACCTCATGTCAACTTTTCACCTTCTTCGTCCATCAAGTCTCCTTCCATTTCTCCTTCTTCACCTAGTGAAAGCTTTAAAGCAAGTCGCTACGTTGATCAAAAGAATAATAAACGGAAAGAGAAGAAGAAGAAGAACTCGAAAAGAACAAAGGCCCCAACAACATTAGATGTTGGCTCTAAGAAACCAGTTACTGTTAATAGTATTGCGAGTGTTGATGAGGTCAACAAGATTAAAATAAAGAATCCAAAACCCAAATTCCCTTGCATCCTTTGTAATGGTGACCACTTTCTGAGGGATTGCCCCAGTCTTACGCAGGTCTTAGAAATGTGGTCCTCCATGTCATCGGCCTCTATCAGTCATGTTGATGATACCCCGTCAACTAGTGATGTTCAGGTTGGAATGAAGAAGCCAACTGTCAAGGTCCCTTGTATGTTATGTAAGGGTGATCATTACTCTCACCTTTGTCCTTGTATGGACGAAGCTTCTTCTCTTTTGGAAAAGCTTCAACTTCCAAAAGGTTATCGTAAGATTTCCTCCGACCCATCATTGGTTGATGGACTGATCAATCCGTTTCCATCCCTGGTTAGTCCGGTTGATCAGGTGGTCAATCTAGTTTTCTCCTCGATTGAACCACCAAACCAAGTAGTTGATCCAGTTCCATCGCCGATCAGCCCCACTCTTCATCAAAAGAGTGACACCAAAGTGGTCGATCTGTTTTCATCCTCGTTCGATCCCACTCTCCCGTTAGAGAGTGACACCAAAGCGGTCGATCCGTTTCCACCTGTCGACCCCATTCTTCCCTTGGAGAATGAAACTCAAGTGGTCAATCCAGTTTCACCATCAGTTGATCCCATTCCTCCATTGAGGAATGTCAAAGTGACTGATCTAGTCCCTTCCTCATTCAGTCCCACTCTTCCTCTGAAGTGTGCCAAATTGGATGATCCAGTTTCGCCATCGATCGATCCCATTCCTCCATTGAGGAATTTCAAAGTGACTGATCCAGCCCCTTCCTCGGTCAGTCCCACTCTTCCTCTGAAGAGTGCCAAAGTGGTCAATCTAGTTTCGCCATCATTCGATCCCATTCCTCCATTGAGGAATGTCAAAGTGACTGATCCAGTCCCTTCCTCGGTCAGTCCCACTCTTCCTCTGAAGAGTGCCAAAGTGGTTGATCCAGTTTCGCCATCGGTCGATCCCATTCCTCCATTGAGGAATGCCAAAGTGACTGATCCAAACCCTTCCTCAGTCAGTCCTACTCTTCCTCTAAAGAGTGCCAAAGTGGTCGATCCAGTTTTTCCATCAGTCGATCCCATTCCTCCATTGAGGAATGTCAAAGTTATTGATCTAGTCCCTTCCTCGGTCAATCCCACTCTTCCTCTAAAGAGTGATAAAGTGGTCTATCCAAGTCCACCATTGGTTGATCCGATCAATCATCGGTCGATCCTACTCTCCAAATCTATAGCAAATCTTGGGAGGATCATGTGCGACATGTTGACAAGGTGCTACAACTACTAAACGAGCAACAACTATATGCCAAACCATCCAATTGTTTCTTTGGAGTAAAGGAGGTAGAATATTTGGGTCATATTGTATCTCATGAAGGTGTCAAGGTAGACCCTAACAAGATTAAGGCCATGATGGACTGGCCGATTCCCAAAACAATGAAGAATCTTAGAGGATTTTTGGGTTTGACAAGCTACTACCGCAAGTTTGTTCGGAACTATGGAAGAATAGCAGCACCTTTAACGACATTAACTAAGAAGGATGCATTTTCATGGACTCCATAGGCAACTAAATCTTTTGAACAACTTAAAGAGGTGATGTGTAAAAATCCTGTCTTGACCACTCCATACTTCACAAAAACCTTTATTATGGAATGTGATGCCTCGAGAAATGGAATTGGTGCTGTCCTAATGCAAGAAGGAAGGCCCCTGGATTTTGAAAGTCGACCACTCAAGGGAAAGGACTTACACAAACCCATTTATGAGAAGGAAATGATGGCAATAATACATGCA
>JASDQU010011476.1:19595-39036 GCA_032191745.1 Picea mariana | reverse complement strand
CCTTACCTAATAGGTAGGCACTTCAAGGTCAAAACAGATCATGATAGTCTTAAATACTTCTTGGAACAAAGACTGTCTTTAGAAGAACAACAAAAATGGGTAACCAAGATATTGGGTTATGATTTTGAAATCCTCTATAAAAAGGGGAAGAAAAATGTTGTGGCAGATGCACTCTAAAGAAAGGATGAATATTTTTAGGCCTTTCTATGTGCTATCTCGATCATCCAACCCGATTGGATAATAGAAGCAAGGGATGAATGGAAGAATGACAAAAAAGTGTGGACTCTCATTCAAAGGTTGCAGCAACATTCCAGTGCATCAGATACATTTACATGGAAAAATGATTCACTATGGTACAAATATCACTTATATTTATGCAAAAACTCCCAACTCAAACAAAAGGTACTATTGGAATTGCAAACCTCTCCAGTAGGAGGGCACTCAAAATTTTTTAAAACCTACCATGGAGTTAAGAAGGATTTGTTTTGGGATGGTCTTAAAACTAATGTTCAAAGGTTTGTGGCAAATTTTTGGTTTGCCAACAAAATAAGGTGGAAACAATTTAGACCCCAGGTCTTTTACAACCATTATCCATCCCAAGTCAACGCTGGGAGGAGGTTTCCATGGATTTCATCACAGGGTTATGAAAGTCTGAAGGAAAGAGTGTAATCATGGTGATTGTTGATAGATTTACCAAGTACAAACACTTTTGTGCACTCTCTCATCCCTTCAAATCTAGTACAGTTGCCACTGCATTCATGGAGAGAGTTCAAAATCTACATGGCAGCCCAAAGATTATTGTAAGTGACAGAGATCCCATCTTCACTGGACATTTTTGGACAGAATTATTTTCTTGTTCGGGTACTTAATTGGCTCATAGCTCATCCTATCATCCTTAATCTGATGAACAAACTGAGATAGTGAAATAAGTTTTGAAGTAGGGGATTGGGTGTTTTTAAGAATACAACCATACAAATAGATGTCCCTCAAGCAAGCCAAGAAGGAAAATAAATTATCACCAAAGTACTATGGCCCTTATAAGGTGTTGCAAAAGATTGGTACTATGGCATACAAATTGGAGCTGCCTGCATCTTCATGAGTACACCCAGTTTTCCATGTTTCATGCTTAAAGAAGGTTATAGGCGACAAGATCCCAGTTCAAACTATATTGCCAGAACTTGATGAGGAAGGAAAAATCATATTGGAGCTTGAAGCCATCACTGACACAAGAATTCGCTAGCTGAGGAATAGATCCATTTCAGAGTATCTCATTAAATGGAGGAAACCATCGGCTGAAGATACCACTTGGGAAGATGAGCCTTTTATACAGAAGCATCCAGAGTTACTCAAGCGTTGTAGACAACACTTGTCTCAAGGGGAGGGGCATGTTAATCCCTAATATTGGCTCATTACCCCTTAATTGGGGCATATTATATTAGTAATGTTATTTTATTTATGTCAGCTTTAGGCCATTAGTTGTAATTATACCTCCTAGACTCCTATATACCAAGGAGACATTTTCATTTTGAATCATCTTGTACTTGAACATTTAACTGGGGTAAAAGGAGGTTGCCCCCTCGAAGAGGCTTATTATCTAAAATTGTCTCTTTTTCAAGGCATTGAGTACTTTTTCTGAGGTTTTTCTATTGTATATTGATATTTGGTTCTTAACAATTTAACTCCACGTATAAACCTGACAAGGATAGAATACTCTGGGAAGCAAGAAGAAACCCTAATAAGTTAGATAATGACCCTAGAAGACTTGTCAGCTAAAGAAGATAATTTATATTAGGTTATTAGCCTCCAAGAGAATAAGTCAGACATAAATAATAATATATACTGAACAGACAGATACCCAGAATGAGAAGTCAGCTCAGGCAGTTAGCCAGAATTAGTATAAATACAGGAGGCTAGTTCTCATTCTGGCAGGCAGTCTCAGAATTGCAGTGCCCAGTATTGTGCGTAGGTTTGAGGAGAGTTTCCATTGCAGCTACTACAGTTAGCAGATCATGTTTGGCTTGGACTATCTCTTGGCTAGGGTTTGGACTATCTAATCATCTCTTGTTGGTGCCCTATCCTTGGGGAAAGGTGTGCTACCCTTTGTTTGGCTATCTATCCTAGGTTTTGCTTCCAGAATGATTCTCTGTCAAGGTTAAGGTGCTCAGAGGGTGGCTTCGGCCTATGGTTAGGTGACAAGGGTATTGTCAATGGTAAAACGAGCACAATCTTTCATATTCTAATAGTTTCCCACTTGAAGAGGCAAGTGAAAATTGTTTCCTATCAATAAATGTATTATTTTGGTGTCGCAGCTTCATATATTGTGTGTTCTTTTGTTATTCTCTGTCGTATTTTTGTTTTCCTCTATTATAATAGATCTAGTGCCTAACAAGTGGTATCATAGCACTTTCCTTGGCAGAAATTGTGGGTAATTTTTTTTTTAAGGTAGAGACATATTCCGAAGTATTAAAGCTATAGTGATATGTCATTCAGTGCCTAAATCGACATTCGGGGAAACATACATGCATGAACTACAAGTAGTACTTAAGCGCACATTGTTGTCCACACTTGGAACCCCTGTTGGTACCCCTTCCAGTGGCAACATATCAAAGGACACCTGTATACAGATTGACCTAGACATCTTGAAGCCCTCCATAGATAAACTGATCAGTCACCTAATTTCTATAGTTCCAATGAGAAAAACACTCGGGAAGATATTATCTAGTACCTGGGTAATTGGGTAGTACACTTAAGGTTATGTTCTAGCCTCCATAGTTGGTACCTTGAGATATTGGGCCGAGTACTACTGTTCAACCCCACATGTATATAAAATAGCTATAACACAAAGCAAACCCTTTTCTATAGGAACCCTGAAAAAAACCTAACCCTTGGGAGGGAGAAAAAGAAACAAGGAACATAAAAGTTTTAGTGTCGCGTAACCTTGCCTCCTGCATTATGGTTGCGAAAATACTACATCTTTTTTCCTATTAAGAAGTTGGGTATTTCGACACTGCAGTGTTATTTAGATAAGAGTATAACTCCATAGAAGTAAAAAAACAAAAAAAATAATAAAAATTTTGGGGCCTTCTCGCACCCTTATTTGAGGCTTATCCCATTGGAATCTTCTTTTCATCCTGGTCGTAGTGATACCTATAATTTTTCAGCATTTTTTTTTCTGTGGTCCCGATCCCCTTCCCAAAACTCTTTACTTGGGACCTATCCCATTGGAGTCCTCTTTTCGTCCTGATTGCAGTGATATCTCTCATTTTATTCCTTTTTTCCATGTACCCACCCACCCTTTTCACACACCTTTATTTCCCACCTCTACTTGTATTTTCCCCTGACCATGGCCAACACCCACAACCAAGACCTTGAAAATCGAATTGCTACCCACATCAAGTCCAAAATGGAGTACCTGAAAAAAGGAACTGAAGAAGGACATCAATTCCCAACTTTCCAACCAACTTGCATCCCACCTTGATTCCCAGCTTGACTCCTTTGCTACCAAGGTCATGGAAAAACTACCAATTCCTAGCATCCATTCCTCTTCTGAACAACCTTCTAACCATGAAGGTACAACTTCCTCTAATTCCCAACAGTTTCATTCCTACCATTTTCATCATGATATACGTCTTCCATGAGTGGAGTTGAACAAATTTTATGGCTCAGACCCCACTGCTTGGGTCACTCCAATGGAACATTACTTCTCTTTGCATGGCATCACTGATCACCTGGCCAAAATTGATTACAATGTCCTCTATTTGGATCCTAAACGTTGGAAATGGTGGCAATGGCATAAAAAATCATGCCAAAGATATGTTGCTTGGAATTTTTTTGTGGATGACCTTTATGAATGCTTTGACACCGAAACACACTCCCTGTGACATTTGGCCAAATTGAAATAACCAGGTATCGTGGAATATTTTATCCCCATATTTGAGAAATTGTCTTTCAGAACTGAGGGCATGTATGATACCTTCTTATGAGAATTCTTTATTAGTGGCCTCAAGGATGAAATATGAGACCAAGTCCTCATGGATCTTCCCCATACTTGGCTGGAAGCTACACAAAATACCAATGAAGCACAATATGTTTTTTTCCCAACACTGCAAACCCTATTTTCCTCCTCCCCCTCACCCTCCCACTCCTTCCCCTCATCCCACCCCTCTCAAGATCCAAAAATTAACCAGGGAAGAAATGGATGAATGCCAACTCAAGGGTCTTTGTTATAATTGTGATGAAAAATAATTTATGGGGCACAAGTGTAAGGAACATAAGTTGTTTATGGCCATCTCTCAAGATATTTTTTACGAAGAGGTAGAGGATTCTCCTACGACAGAAAAACCTTATCCAAGTGATCTCACTCTACCATCTTATCCACCTGTAGTTGAACCGATCATTTCATTGAATGCACTCATTGGCTTCTCTACTCTCCAAACCCTCAAGCTAATTAGCTACATTAAAAATCGGAAGGTCATCATCCTAATTGACAGTGGTAGAACTCATAATTTTATTCATCATCACATTCCACAAGAAACCCATTGTTATATACATGCAGTAAAAAACTTTCAAATCATGATTTCCAATGATGGTTCCATGAAATGTGGGCATTGTGAAAATGTGTGTCTCCAAATTGGACAATATAACCTGAAATCTCATATGTTTTCTATAGCAAATCTTGGGAGGATCATGTGCGACATGTTGACAAGGTGCTACAACTACTAAAGGAGCAACAACTATATGCCAAACCATCCAAATGTTTCTTTGGAGTAAAGAAGGTAGAATATTTGGGTCATATTGTATCTCATGAAGGTGTCAAGGTAGACCCTAACAAGATTAAGGCCATGATGGACTGGCCGATTCCCAAAACATTTAAGAATATTAGAGGATTTTTGGGTTTGACAGGCTACTACCTCAAGTTTGCTCGGAACTATGGAAGAATAGAAACACCTTTAATGACACTAACTAAGAAGGATGCATTTTCATGGAATCCATAGGAAACTAAATATTTTGAACAACTTAAAGAGGTGATGTGTAAAACTCCTGTCTTGACCACTCCATACTTCACAAAAACCTATATTATGGAATGTGATGCCTCAGAAAATGGAATTGGTGTTGTCCTAATGCAACAAGGAAACCCCTTACACTGTCTGGGAGCGTTATAAATATCCTTTGGCCCTTTTGAGGGAGCGCTGGTTTCTTAAGGAGCACTAGCACTCCCCTTAAGCCTACTAGGGAGCGATGTAGCACTCTGATGGCCCTTTCTAGGGAGCGCTACCTATTCTGGGAAGTAGTTAAGTTGTTGAGATGAATGGGGGAAGGATCCTTTCATTCTTGGAAGGTAGTTGGATTCGAATCCCTAGTCCATCCATGATCTTAGGGAAGATCCTCAACTGAAGGAGGTAAATCCTCAACTTCCCCAAGGATATCTCAATTTTTAAAGCCTCTCCAAGGCTATATAAGCAAGCTTTCTAATGTTGAAAGGGGACTGGAAAAGGAGAATCACACCAAACTTATGATCTTATAAGTGGTGCTAGAACAAAGATATTTTGGAAGAAAGAGACCTATGATATCATAGGGAGAAATCGGTGAAGCTATCATCATTTGGATCGTGGATCTTTTAAGCAAGGGGTAGACAAGGAGGACTTGACTAAACTGCTGCAACTCATCTATGGCTGTAAGCAATGTTTTGTCCTCATTAATATAATTTGCTTGCCCTGTTTCTTTGTGATTCATGTTCAATATCACATGAATTTGTCTCTTTAGTAGATAGATCTATTTCAGACTAATCTTGATAGAGTAGGAAGTGGTCATACTTTGTTTGTCTACAGGATCCATTGAGGAGTGAAAGATTGGAGCTCAACTCGGAGCATGTAGGGACAAACACTGGTAAAAGGTACTTCTTTTCTCCTTCCTCCTCACACACTAGTACACCTATATATAAAAGGAAGTCAGTGACCATGATAATCACTTTCTGTCTTAGAGTTAAGAGTCTAGCTCTTTGAGGAGATCTACCTGTCCACAGGGAGATTTTCCTTCAACAGAAATTGGCGACTCCACTTGGGATGAAATCAGAGCTTTCTTAGTTTTGTTTTTCCTCATAGGACATGTCTTAACCTTTATGTTCTTAGGCCTTTTTCACCCCTTTATATCTGATTTCACTTGATGGTTGACTCTTTACCCCATCACTCTCAGCTTGACTGTCAAAATTTGATCAAGATTTTGGGTTTTTGGACATTTTTATGAGTTTTTTGAACCTGGTGCCCCCTGCCCATGTTAGCAGAGTGCCAACACTCCCTGGAAGTGTTATACAGAGCTTTATAATTCTCTGGTGGCTCTTATACTAGAGCTCCAACCCTCTTTTTCCCAAAATCTCTTCAAAATTTCCATTTTTTGGAGGTCCAAACCCTGTTTCTTCACTTGTTGAGCTGCTTTGTGATTCAATGATGCTTCCTTTGACCTTTGACATGATTCCTCCTGAGAATTAAACACCTTATTGTTCATATTTTATGCCCTTCTTCATTCTTTTTGAGTTTTTGCTGTTGAAAGCTTGAAATCAATCCCCTGCTTTCTTCTCTCCTATCCGACTGAGCAGGAACTCTAGTGAAGGACATCAGAAGTCTGTAACTCTTCTCATTTGGTTCTTTGAGGTCATATAATCCAATCTCTTTCTCCTTCCTTTTGCACTTTTGGTTTTCTTTCTCTTGTTTGATTGCAAAAGGGTGTGTTGTTTGTGCGAAATCTGCGTTTTCTTGTCCAAATCTCCTTGATCTGAAAGGGTAGTTGGCAGGACAAGTTTTTCAATGAATTGATTATCATTCGCATGAAAACGACAAAAGTGCATCTTCATGATTAGTTTGCATATTAGTTTGAATTTCTGAAATGTTGTAGCATCATACTGGATTTGATTGAGAACAAAATTGATTGAGGGCATTCCTTATCAAGTGTTTGATAGTGAAAACGACTCTTCCTCTTTCCCTTAAATAGGTATTCATTGAAAAGAGACGATTGCTTATCATATTTCATGCATATTTTCGGGAATTGAGTCATCATTCCATCAGTTTCACTTTTGTACACCCTCTGAGTAAACAACAACCATTAAAATCAACGCTTAACTAAAATTTATCAGACTTTTTACATCTTTGTTTGCAAACCTACATTAGTTTAAGGTGTAGGGATTTGGAATAGGTTGAAAGGATAACTTTCCAAATCTATCAAACAAACTTAGTATCTTGCGGTAGGGAGAGTCAAATCCAATTGTTGTATTGGCTTGCTGGGATCCCCCTCTCACACAGGGGTTAGGCACGAGGTCACATTCAGGTGAGTTACGGAGATTATCCTTTTGTGGTTCAACTATTTGTAGTGGTTGGATCGTATATTGGGGGTCACTGGAAGGTATACCCATGATTATGTGTGGGAGACTTTCAATTTGATTTCAGACTTGTTATCCTGCCCATACGTTCCGACTGGACTATCGACTGTACCCACCCAGGGGCTGACTACGAGTTGGTGACCTTAGTAGCCACAATATTTAGGGTCTCACACAAGGTGACGGTGAAGGGAAGTCTCACTGTACCTAGAACAGATGTTGGTCAAACTCACTCAAGATCCTTGGAGGGTAAATCCAAAATTACTGCATGGAAGCTTGCACCAAGGCGTAAGTCCATTAAGCAGGTCGCCAACGTAACTAATCCACCTGCTCTATCCCCACCCCTTYCTATTTTGATCTCACGACGTTGGATTTCATCACCAACTAGTGGTTTCATCATAGGAAGGTTTGTTTGATTGTTTGCTTCTCAGATTCATAGTGTGTGTTGTTTGTTTTACTTAGTGGAACTTAGGTCGAGTTAGTGTTAATGGCATCAAATCCTGGGAGTACCAATGGAGGAACCCCTTCTTCTGGGGAACCTTATACCTTTCCTTCATTTGGAAACTTTGGTCCTCCATATGTTTCCACACTGAGTCTTCCAGGACTCACTATTGGATTACCAGTTTGTTTTTTCCCCACTCCAGTGATCCTGAATCCTCCCAATGTTTTAGTTGCACCTAATACTTTGGATGTCAATACACCACCCACACATCAACCTCATGTCAACTTTTCACCTTCTTCGTCCATCAAGTCTCCTTCCATTTCTCCTTCTTCACCTAGTGAAAGCTCTAAAGCAAGTAGCTACATTGATCAAAAGAAGAATAAACGGAAAGAGAAGAAGAAAAAGAACTCGAAAAGAACAAAGGCCCCAACAACATCAAATGTTGGCTCTAAGAAACCAGTTACTATTATTAGTATTGGGAGTGTTGATAATTTCAACAAGATTAAAATGATGAATCCAAAACCCAAATTCCCTTGCATCCTTTGTAATGGTGACCACTTTCTGAGGGATTTCCCCGGTCTTACCTAGGTCTTAGAAATGTGGTCCTCCATGTCATCGGCCTCTGTCGGTCATGTCGATGATACCCCATCAACTAGTGATGTTCAGGTTGGTAAGAAGAAGCCAACTGTCAAGGTCCATTGTATGTTATGTAAAGGTGATCATTACTCTCACCTTTGTCCTCATATGGATGAAGCTTCTTCTCTTTTGGAAAAACTTCAACTTCCAAAAGGTTATCATAATCTTTCCTCTGACCCATTGTTGGTTGATGGACTGGTCAATATGATTCCATCCCTGGTCAATCTGGTTGATTAGGTAGTCAATCCTGTTTTCTCCTCGATTGAACCACGAACCCAAGTCGTTGATCTAGTTCCATCATCGATCAGCCCCACTCTTCATCAAAAGAGTGAAACCAAAGTGGTCGATCTGTTTTCATCCTCAGTTGATCCCACTCTCCCATTAGAGAGTGACACTAAAGCGGTCAATCCATTTCCACCCGTCGACCCCATTCTTCCCTTGGAGAATGAAACTCAAGTGGTCGATCCAATTTCACAATCGGTCGATCCCATTCCTCCATTGAGGAATGTCAAAGTGACTAATCCAGTCCCTTCCTCGGTCAGTCCCACTCTTCCTCTGAATAGTCCCAAAGTGGTTGATCCAGTTTCACCATCGGTAGATCTCATTCCTCCAATGAGGAATGCCAAAGTGACTAGTCCAGCCCCTTCCTTGGTCAGTCCCAATCTTCCTTTGAAGAGTGCCAAAGTGGTCGATCCATTTTTGCCATCGATCAATCCCATTCCTCCTTTGAGGAATGTCAAAGTGACTGATCAAGTCCCTTCCTCAATCAATCCCACTCTTCCTCTGAAGAGTGCTAAAGTGGTCTATCCAAGTCCACCATTGGTTGATCAGATCCAATCATCGGTCGATCCTACTCTCCTTCTAGAGAGTAAACCTGATACTGCCCATGTTTTTCTCATTAATACAGACTCTACTGTACCGGGGGTCATTCCTCCTTCTCCTGTGAAGCCCCCTCCAAGTAATGAGGCCATCCTTTTTTATTGGGGTTTGCTAACTAGACCTCGTCTTCCCTCCCACATTCCTTTCTAGATTACAATACAGGTTTGTGGTCGGGACGTTCCTCAAACGCTAATAGATGAAGGTGCGTCCGTTAGTATTTTGTCTTCTATTGCTTGGTACACTTTGGGTTGTCTGCAGCTTGCACTGGTTACACAGAATCTGTTAGCTTTTAACAGAAGAACTAGTCAACCTTTAGGGATCCTTCCTCAGTTTTTTGTAACTTTGGGAGGGAAAACTATCTTTATCGATGTCATGGTAGTCCAAGACCCCTTGGATTTCGCTTTACTCCTTGGGCGAGATTATGTCTATGCTATGAAAGCTCTTGTATCCACCCTTTTCTATGTGAAATCTTTCCCTCATGATGGAAGAATTGTGACTATTGATCAACTTTCATTCATCGGCCCTGACTGGTTTACCTCCCTAAGTGGTTCCTATATGTTGACAGTATCGCGCCCGCCACATGTCAATTATGTGGTGCTATCTCCCATGACCTCAACTTCCGATGATTTGGATCCGGTAGTTGACATGGTGATCTCTTCGGTAGGGTTATTGGAGCATGATCTCCTTACCCCTATCACGACCCTTGACATGTGTTCCTTCCTGAGTGATTATCTTCCATCCAGTGAAGATCTCCTGGAGGCCATGACCATGTTTTATCCATTAACATCGTACCCTTCCAGAGCATTATCCTCTTGGAAGCCATGATTCGGACGAAACCACGAGCATAGTTTCTCTTCTCTGTGGCAAGCTCGTTAAAAAATGAAACAGAGGTCTTGAGAATAGTTCTTTTCCTGTGTCAAGCTCGTTAAAAAATGAAATAGTCACCTCTCTTGAACCTTCTTTTCATCCACCCTTATCCTTTGGTGAATGAATCAAAGCTTGGAGGGCATGTCTCCAGCCTTTGATGATCTTTCTAGAGTTAATCCACTAGCTTTCAAGCTGGGGGCACACTGAGCTTAGTCTTCGTTCTTTCTCGTCCTCGTAAATACATGAGAATGCATCTGGGTAAAATTTTATCTCTTTTTCAGACCTGTATGGATACACGAAAAAGGAACACCTTGGAGTCTCCTTTAAGCTCATTTCAAAATCTCTAAACATGAAAAGGTTGCCGAGTGATCTTGCTTCCTTTCCCACTCGTTAAATGGTTTGAAAGGGAATTTTTCGAGTGATAATTTATCTCTTTTTCGTCCTCACGAGACTAACATTACAAAAAATGACAACATTGGAGTCATCTTTAAGTCCTTTTCAGACTCTCTAAAGATGAAAAGATTATCGAGCGACCTTGTTCTCTTTACGCTCGTTAAAGTATTTGAAGAAAATGTTTGTTGAGAGATAGTTTATCTCTTTTTTGGTCTCGTCTGACTACTTTACGAAAAAGGAACTGAGAGAGTTCTCTTTTAAGTGTTTTTCCAGACTCTATAATCACAAAAAACCTTCAAGTTTTCTGTCTTTGGACTCGCTAAAACAAACATCGACAGGCCCATATGGGACCGAACCCTTACTTCTTCCAGTTCATTAAAAGGAAGAGGAACTTACCGAAGGTGAGTTATATCGAGCATGTGTTACCCTCCTCGAGCTTGTTAAATAAAAAAGAGGTACTCGTCTATCTGGATGGGGGAAAATTTGAAAGAAACAAGCCAAGCAGTCTCTTGAGAACATTACCAAGTAATTCTTAGAGTCGCCCTTGAACACAGAACTTTGTCTTTTGCATGCATTATAATCCGTTGAACCTCTGCACTGAGCCAATCCTTTGAGTTTCTTTCACTCCTTTGGGTCACCTGACGTAAGTCATAGCATCCACTGCATCATCAAGTTTTGGTCCATGTCACATTTCTTCTCTCATGCCTCAGTGTTCAAGGGAAGTATCTGCCTCTAGAGTCAACCATCACAAATATCTTGTCTCAAAACCCGTGTCAGTCCATGTTCATTTGATCTACCAATTACATCTCTATGTCTATTTTGTGTCATTGATGGGGGATACATCAAGGCCCTCCTTCAACGAGCCTATTCCTGTCGACCTCAACACATTATCCAGAATTAGGCTTAAAAACCAGTTAGTACTTTGGGACCTACATGCCTCAATGGTAGCCCTCCTCACATCCGACAATGGGTTTACATCACTGACCTCTGATCAGATAATTCCATGGATGTTTGACTCCAACTCATCCATTCACATTCATTGGAATGTACTAGGGTACCTTAGGAATCATTGACATTAATGGTGATCTCCCTCACGCTTGTTAATGGTTTTCATCATTGACCGGTAATCAAGTGGTTTCTGCCATGTTCGACATTAGGACATCTATTCACATGGTTAGATTTGTACCACATTGGGATCGGTAAGAAGACCCTAGGTTGAGTGATCACTTTGATATATGCTTTTCCCAGGTTGCGAAGGAATTTCTCTTGGACAACTGATACATACACTGTTACATAGATCCACTTTGTATTGGTCCTGGCTATGTCTTGTCATCTCGTAGATCCACTGTGTATTCTTCGTGGCTACGATCAGTTCAGGTCATCAGATTATAGATCCACACTGTATTTTCAGTGGCTATACCTTTTTATCAATACAATTATGGATTTGCAGTGTATTTTATGGTGGCCATATCTTGCAAGTCTTTATCACCCAAGCATAGGTATGCTTGCCTTGGGTTTGAAACATGTCATAATATTTGTTGGATGTTTGTGTGCATCTTTTTTCAGGTTCTCTGCGTCTATACCCTTGCTTGAAAGTCTACAAAGCATTTCAGTTATCAGTTCATGTCTTCTAACTTCATACTTTGGGGGGCAATCTATTACACATAAAAAATACTCACTTTGATAAGTGTCACAAGTGTCGTCATTACAAAGGTTGCAAGTGTCACATTTTGCTCACAAGGTCGCAAGTGTCACATGTTGCTCACAAGTGTTGCAAGTGTCAAAGAAAGCATGCTTCCATGATGCCTATAACAACATGAGCAGGACACTTGAAACACCTCAAACATCTAATTTGGAAGAGGAGAAATGAATCAACAGGCTTACAAACCTTTTGCCACCTGAAAGCACCTCAAAAACTGAGTTTTTGGAGGGGAGAGCTCCCCCATACCTCTTCTAGGAGAACTGGCACTCCCCCTTACACTATCTGGGAGAATTATAAAGCTCCTTTGGCCCTTTTGAGGGAGCACTGGTGTCTTAAGGAGCACTGGTGTCCCCCTTAAGCCTAGTGGGGAGCACTGTAGTGCTCTGATGGCCATTTTGAGGGAGCGCTACCTATTCTGGGCAGTAGTTAAGTTGTTGAGATGAATGGGGGAAGGATCCTTTCATTATTGGAAGGCAGTTGGATTCAAAACCCTAGTCCAGCCATGATCTTAGGGAAGATCCTCAACTGAAGGAGGTAAATCCTCAACTTCCCCAAGGATATCTCAAGTGGTTAAAGCCTCTCCAAGGCTATATAAGCAAGCTTTCTAATGGTGAAAGGGGACTGGAAAAAGAGAATCACACCAAACTTATGATCTTATAAGTGCTGCTGGAATAGAGATATTTTGGAAGCAAGAGACCTATGATCTCATAGGGAGAAATCGATGAAGCTATCATCATTTGGATCATGGATATTTTAAGCAAGGGGTAGACAAGGAGGACTTGACGAAACTGCTACAACTCATCTATGGTTGTAAGCAATGTTTTGTCCTCATTAATATAATTTGCTTGGCCTGTTTCTTTCTGATTCATGTTCAATCTCACATGAATTTGTCTCTTTAGTAGATAGATCTATTTCAGAATAATCTTGATAGAGTAGGAAGTGGTCGTACTTTGTTTGTCTACAGGATCCATCAAGGAGCGAAAGATTGGAGCTCAACTCAAAGCGTGTAGGGAAAAACACTGGTAAAAGGTACTTCTTTTCTCCTTCCTCCTCACACACTAGTCCACATAGATCTAAAAGGAAGTCAATGACCATGATAAGCACTTTCTGTCTTAGAGTTAAGAGTCTAGCTCTTTGAGGAGATCTACCTGTCCATAGGGAGATTTTCCTTCAACAGCTAGAACTCCCTGGTTTCTCTAGCACCAACTAGAAGGAAGCACCAACTCCCTAGTTTCTCTAGCACCAACTAGAAGGAAGATACAAATCCCTATGTTCAAGCACCCACTTGAACCTTTGAGGACAAAAATCCTCCCTAGCACCTCCCTACCACCTTTTTTATAAATCTTTGCTACAAAAACTCATTACAGTGATATAATGTTCAACAATGGCTTACCAGACTCATCACTGTTCTGCTGCATTTCGTTGCTCTGTCTGCCTCATTGCCTTCCTGCACACATGACTTGCACTGTTTGTTCTTCTACTTTTTATGTTCTATGCGCCATGTCCATTCACTACACAATTACTCTTCTGTTCAATTCAGCTTCTGCACTCTCCTCCTTCTTCACACATGAATCACCTTCAAAAATGACAATCACAGCTACACCAATAGCAAAAACAACCACATCTCTTCTCTCTACTATGTATTTATAGCTTTTGTGCACCTTGTGCATGCAATGTGTGCAATACCTCTGCATACTCACACCACGTCGATATCCTCCACAACTCGAGTGCTCTGTCTGATCATAATCGTGACTCTTCAGCTTCTCTGGTCGTTTTTCCACTCGTTCAGCATCACTGTATGTTATGTTGAGATTCCTCAGCCTCTCTGGTAGTTGAGACTCTTCATCTTCTCAGTGACAGTCGAGCTCACCTTCTCCGTTCCATTTACAGGCTTCAATGCTCATCCAACTATCAATCGCCTCCATGAGCATCTTCATCCCTCTTGAAGATTTCGAAAGACTCTTCATATCCTTTGTCAATCACCCCGAAGTGTATTTGAGTCCTCTAGCAGAAACCATCAGTGGTTTCTGGTAGTTACACTGTGCCCTCCGATCTCCTTCAGTTTCATCTGCACCGTTGGATTAGCTCTGAAGGATATTGTCGTGATTCATGTGTTTCACACTTTCACAATTCAAAGATTCTGTGATGAGGCATCTTGACTCTTCATGTCGTGAGCTTTGAAAAGGAGTTTGGATGCTCTAGTTCCCTCCTCTATGTGACCATAGGCAGTGACCACCAGTTACAGCGACATTTCACCTTTTCAGTATTTCGGCATTCGTATGGTGAAGCTTAGCACCTCTAGCTTCTTCCTCCATCTTCCATCGATGTGCCCAATGGCTATGACCACACGCTTATGCATAAAGCACTTTCATGATTTCGCATTTTGTGAATCTAGAGATGCGACATCTCGAATCTGCAAGTCACGATCCCCGAAACCCTGAAATGGAGCTTATCTGAACTGACTCCTTCCCTTCTCATTACCACTGACAGTGACCATAGGTTGTGCCAAAAGGTGCTTCATATTTCACGAGTTTCCACACCATGCTATGTTGACTCCAAGTCAGCAAAATTCCAATCGCTTGCCACTTGTCCTATGATTTGACGGTTTAGATTTGATCTTGATTCAACATCTCAGATCATATCACAATTTTGCATATCACGATTTCGACGTTCTTGTGGTTATGTTTCTTGCCTCTCCAAGTTGTGATTCGCGAAACTCCAAAATGGAGTCGGATCAATGGTCTAGATCACACCTTGATCTGATGACTGCAATTGAATCATGATTTTGCATATCGTTGTTCCTAATATGGAGGTTCTCGTCACTCCAAGTCACGATAGGTGAAGCTCCGAGATGGAGCTTAGATCAACGGTCCACGTTCTTGGTGATCCGACGGTCATGATATTTTCGCGATCTCACATCTCACTATTCCTTAGATGGATATTCTTGTCACTCCAAGTCGCAATAGGAGAGACTCCAAGATGGAGCTCAGATCAACGGTCCTCTTTCTTGGTGATTTGACGGTCTTGATATTTTCGTGACTCGCATATCGCTGATCCTTAGATGGAGATTCTCTTCACTCCAAGTCGCGATAGGAAAAGCTCCGAGATGGAGCTCAGATTGACGGTCTAGAATCATTGGTGCTCTTACGGTCTAGATCTTATCATGAGTTTGCATCTCATGATTCCTGTGATGGAGGTTCTCGTCACTCCAAGTCGAGATAGGCGAAGATCCGAGATGGAGCTCAGATTGATGGTCCAAAATCCTTGATGATCTGACGGTCAAGATCTTTTCGTGATCTCGCATATTGTGAGTTTGAACCTCTTTCCTTTGGATTTCACGACTTGCAAAACTCTGAAATGAAGTATTTTTGGTGCTCTGATCTTTCGCCACGTGTCCTCTTGATTAATGGTCCACGACTGTCCCCGATGGACAACCAAGATTCCTTCACAATTTTGGAGAGTTGGATGACTCTTGGACTTATCCGCCTTGCAGCTTCCCATATCTAATGACTATTGAGCCTTTGTAGATACCCCATATCCTACAACTCATATCTTCTCACGATTTCTCCACTTTGCGATTTTGTTGCTTCGTGATTTCGTCCACCTTTGTGATTTCGCCGCTTCATGATTTCGTCCACCTTTCAATTTCGTGATTTCGCTACTTCACGATTTTGCCACTTCAGTGGTGAAGTGTTTCGACACTTCAACTCCCGGTATCTGAAGTTCTAAAATGGAGTTTACTCTTACATTATCACTATGCTGCTGATCATGCTGATTTTTTCCATCGTTGTTCTTTCCATCAATGAAAAGATTACTCCCAACTGTAAACCTTCCAACAATCTCCCCCTTTGGCATTGATGGCAACCCTGAATGACTGCGCTAATCTGTTTGGACCTCTAATTGTAGCATCCGATCCAGACAACTCCTTTTCTCCCCCTTTGACATCAATGTCAAAGAAAACACACTCCCCCTAAGTTGTTGCAGTAATTTTAGGAGGTATCAGATATTAAGCCAACACAAACTCCCCCTAATAGGATGGACTCTCTTATTCAAGGCCTACAGATGTTTGTATCCAAACCAGAGTCTTTTTTTTCTGATTCTTGGACCTGTTCATCTTCATCTTCTGTTTTATCCTCTGTAGAATACTAAAAAATGCTCACTTCTCTTACTCAGACTCCTTCATCAACCTTTTCTTCTCATGACTGGATGACTTCCCCTGTCACTGTTATCTCTTTGCTGCTAACTCTTTTCCCGTTTTGTTCCTAAAGGTTAAATTTCCTTGACAAGTTCTTTCCTCTTGTTATCTCTATAGAATGTCATGTATATCATTTTGTAAAACAAAATGTTGTTGTTGAAGAGGCTGTTATCCCACTGACACTCTGCGTAATTGTTGCTTGTTACTGTTCAAACAACCCTTGGATCTCCTCATTGATTCTCATTGATTTCTAATGCTCCCATTTCATATTTCTTCCATGATGCATACAATCCAAGGTTTTATGTCCATATTCAATCATAATAGAAAACTGCTACAACCACTCTCATACCTACTTTTTTGTTTCACAAACAAAGGACCTGTATCAGGTTTCTTAGGAGTACTAATTTTTTCTTTCTTATATCCAATACCAGATTTGTCATTTGGCGATCTCTGACTATCCAAGATCTTATCCAAGGTCATGGAGCTGTTTAAGGACTTGCTTTGGGTGTTTTCCTTCTCAACCTTCAAGACATCTGCTTCCTGTTTATGACATGGTTCTTCTCCTACTTCATCCATGGGGTTAATGCTAGCTAAACATGCTTTTATTGTATCTGAATCTTCTTCTTCACTTGCAGGGGAGGACTCAATTTCAACATTATTGTTTGTACTTATACTTTTTTTCACCACTTGTCCTAAGTTTACATTTACCTTACATTCTTTGGACGTGAGCACCTCTTCACTGCCTCTATCACACTTTTGACTTGAACTAATCGAATTATGTTTCAGACCATCCACAAGTAGAACGTACTGGGCATCTCCTTTGTCATTACTCAAACTCACCATCCCTCTATCCTTGATTTTACCTGGTTCATCATTTTCAAGGATCACATTTTTTGTTTTAATTTTACTTATGGACAAAAGCTTATCCATGTCTCTAGTCATGTGCTTGCAACATGCACTTTCTATATTCTCGGAGGCCTTTTTTTTTTGAATTGAGAGTGCTAGATCACATTTTTCACTATCTTTCCTTTTATATGTGTTGGCCTTTCTATCTAAGAACTTTATCCTTGGGTCTGCTTTGTAATTCTTCATATGGCAGTTTGCAACTTTGTGGCCAAAGTTGTGACAGTTATAGCATTCAATCTCATTGTTCAATAAGTCAAATTTATTGTTGCAATGTTGTCTACTCATTGACTGTTTATTGTTTATTGACCTCCTCAGTTGCATGTCTCTAGACTTAATTTGACAATTTGAAATATGTGATGGTTTATTACTTTGTTGTATCATTCTTTGTTATGGAAGAAATTTATTCCTTGGAAATCTTAATTGCTCATGTCTAATTCTTAAGGAACAATTTACAGCTTTGTGACCAAAGTTAGAATAGTAGAAACAATATCCATAGAAAAATTCTTTGTACCTGGAAAATGATTGTCTTCTTTGAGAAAATCGATTTCTTCCATGTTGATTATGTCCTTGAGCAGGGAGTACATTATTTCTTTGTTACAATTTTAGTCCTAGCACCTCTTTCTTTACTTGTCCTGGGTGATTGATTGTCTTCCTTTGCTTCTGAAGGTTTGTGGTTGTCATTGGTTGTAGATTTAACAAACTTGATGGGTTCTTTGTTCCTTGGCTGACCACTACTTGATCCCTCTTCAAACCCTAAACCAGTTTTTCAGCTTTGGATTTCTTTGTTGATTCAAAATGGTGGTTGATTATTCTGAGGCTTTGATACTAGACAAATTCTGATGATACAAGGTTTGAAACTTCTCTATCTCTTTCCTAGTTTTCACTACTTCTTCTTCCAGGGCTTCAGATCTTGCCTTCTTTTCTGATAGCTGATGTTTCAGAATATCCTCAATTTTCCTTGCCTCTTCTAATTCCACTTTTAGTAGGGAAAATTCTTCATCAGGTTGTTTACTGTCTTTCTCAAACTGTATCAGCAATTGTTTTTGCTTTCTGTTCTTGATTCTTAGTCTGTCAATCTCTTCCAGTGCACTGATTAGTTCTCCTTCCATATCAACCATAGCTTCTTCATCATTCTCTTCACTGCCTGTTCTTTCATTATCATAATCCTCTTTGGCCATAAGCATGAAGTCGTTTACTTTATCTTCACATGAAGAATCACTATTAGTGTCTTCTAAGGAGTCATCATTGTTTACACATAAACTCTTCTTCTTATCAAATCTTCTTGATTTGTGCTTCTCTTCATCTTCAAAGTTTTGATCATGTTTCTTGTGTGGACATTTATTTGCAAAATGACCTATCTTACCATAGTTGAAACATTTGAAGGGAATCTTACCTTGGTACTTGCTTGATCCTTTCTTTAATCTTCTCACGAATTTTTCTTCAATTTCATCAGGCTCACAATCCTCATTCTTATCTACTTTAAATGATGCTTCTCTAGAGGTGGTTTTATCTGTAATTATCCTCATTTCATATGCAGTCAATGTTCCTAGAAGTTGATCAAAACACAAAGTCTTTATATCATTAAGTTCTTCTATAGCTAAGACCTTTGAGTTGAACCTATCTGGCAGAGATCTCAAAATTTTCTGAACTAAAGAGGGTTCCTCAATTTTTTCACCAAGTGCTTTCATTGCATTTACTAGTTCTTCAACTCTCAGAAAATACTCCCAATGGTTTCATATTCTTTCATCTGTAGATTTTCAAACTATACTCTATAGGTTTGAAGCTTGGCATCTTTCACCTTCTCATTACCTTCATAACTGTTAATGAGTTTGTCCCACATTTCTTTAGCAGTTTGAAGATGCATCACCTTCACAAACTCATCTTTTGCAAGTCCATTCAAGATAGCATTCATTCCATTAGCATTAAAGCTAAATTCTAACTTATCATCCTTGGAATCTAGCACAACAGGCTTTATGTATCTAATCTCTACTACATCCCAGACATCAGCTCCTAAGGCCATTAGGTATGTTCTCATTCTAACCTTCTAGAAGGCAA
>JASDQU010011475.1:76300-115464 GCA_032191745.1 Picea mariana | reverse complement strand
TTTTAAAGAGAGGCAGTCATCCTCTCCCCTGTTAGAAGTCATACTTCTCAGGGGTTTTCTAGATCCTTTCTCGGTCTCTGTCGTTGTAGTCTGTAGCTTAGGTATGAACTCAGATTAGCTTTTCTTCATCAAAGTTTTCCTTTCATTTTCTCTTATCAAAGTAAGTTTCTGTGTCTTTAAGGGATGTTGGTTTTCCATACCAGTACTCCCTACCTATGTTGGACTGTTGTTTTTTCATTTTTTTGAGGAGTTACATAGGTGTACGTGGCATGTATTGGCCCTGTACGCATGCATACACACCCTGAATTTGGACAGCCCGCATACATACGCTAGCTGCAGAAGTGACAATAGCATGCCTGTGTCGAGGAGATCTTTTGGAAAGGAGAGGCAGTCATCCTCTTCCCTGTCAGAAGTCAGATTTCTCAGGGGTATTTCTGATCTAGCTCTGGTCTCTATGATCACAGTCTGTAGCCTAGGTCTGACCTTAGCATACCTTTCTTTTCATTAGAAAAAATTCTTTTTTTGGAAGCATATAAAAAAAAAAATTATTGTCTTTGTTCCATTAAGTAGTTAGTTGTTTGCATTAATAATCAGGAAAACAAATTATTTCGTAAGTTCTTGGTTGTTGAATTAGGAAAATAAGTAGCTAGTAGTCGAGTGAAATCTTGTTTTGGGTTTTTTGTTAAAAGATCTTAGAAATAAAATAGCTTGAAAGGTTGGTTAAAGAGTTTAAATGTGCAAATCTAAATTTGTCATGAAGAAGTAATTTTGTTTCCATATTTCAGTGTGTTTTCTTATTCGTCTCTCAAACACATCACTAGTTTCATTTCTACTTCCTTTGACTTAAGATAAGCCACAAAAATTAACGATTAATTAAAATCAACTAGACTTTATGTTTTGTAGGGTCCATCAACTAGTCTAGGCTAGAGCCTTGATTTAGGATTGGAGAGGAAACTCTTCAAGGCTACAAAAACAAACATAAGAGTCTGTGCTAGGGAGTGCTAAAAAGTCTAGTATCATGAAATTTATCTGGGACCCCCCTCTAACACAAGGGATAAACATGAGGTCACATGCAGAAAGGTAGTGGAGATAACCCCTCCAAAGTTGGACCAAGTGTAGTGGGGAACGCATACAGAGGGCTTGTCTTGGGACTTCATTGATCGCATTTTCCACAGAGCTTTGTGGATCTCAAATCCGTTCAAGGTCCTCAGTTGTCTTACGGAACACTTTCTTTCGATACCCTTGATAGATTTCGGGCTTGATACCCTTCTCACTGCGGTCCACCCGACTGTTGATTGTACTCGCCTGATGATTGTTCGCGCGTTGGCAACCTAGTTGCCTTTATTTTAGGAACTTACACATGTGATTGTGGGGGTATACCATGGTACCTAGGGCAGACATCGGGCCATGCTTTGTAGAGCATACCCAGAGGGTGCTTCCGTATTCGAGTTGCACTTGCACCAGTAAGTTTCTCTAGTGTTGGTTGGTGTAACTATTCTTCCAACTAGCTAGTGATTTTCTTATCTTATCTCATAGGGACTTTTTCTAGTTTGTGATGGTTCTTGAACATTATTAGAAATCCCTAGTGTGTCATTGATCTTCTCACACAATGGAGGATCAGGAGCTCCGCCATTCATGAAGGCTTCTTGGCCTGTCGTCGGTTAACCTAGAGCCACCCCCGCCACCGCTAAGGTGAAGACTAGACCAACAAGGGTCTTCTGAGGCGACCAGGTCACAGGAAACTGTGCCTAACCAACCTCCGAGAGAAGAACATTCGATTCTAAAGGAACCAAACATTTCAGACCTTGGAGAGGAAGCTCTTGGTCTGTATGAACCTTTGATCATAGATCTATTGGCACCCATCGTCGTACAGATTTATCCTTACGAGCACCAGATAGTGTCACAAGCAGCAATGGAAACAAATGCTACGACTTCTTCAGGGAATTCTCATATTCCCTCTACGACTGACACTACGGGGGGTGTTCCACCTCCTAACCAACCATCTCCGGTCCAGACCACCATGGTCTCAAACACCTCTACCTCGAGAAATGGTATGATTCTGTCTATCATGGTGATCATTTCTCCTTTCACCCAGAGTGCGACAAGCCCTCCATTCTCATATGGGATGCCTGGCTTCGATACGAACTCTATCCATTCCTACTCCACTCTACAGACTTTAGGTATGGGGGTAGGGAGCTCTAACGCTCCTCCAAAAGGATCCATGGGGGGCACTTCAGCTTCCTATAACGCTTTCCCTTACGGAGGGGGTCATATACCTCCTTCGTCCCCTTCGCTCGGCGGTGCTCACCAGCATTTTTCCGGGACACACACAAACCATAGTTCGTTTGGAGTGAGTAGTCAAGGACTTCCTTCCTATAGCATGCTGGTAGGTTCAACGCCTTTCTCTTTGTTCGATGCATTTGGTAACAACGTTTTCTCGCCAGCTTCCTTCCCGACCGGGCGGAACCCTGGTTATGGACAACAAAATCCTATGCATAATATTATTCCTGCACAGGGGGAAAACCCAGGAATTCCTTCTGCACAAGGACCTTGGAATCCATGGCAGGGATCAGTTCCCTCATCGGGGATGTTGACAGGGGGAAACCCCTTCCATAGAAAATGGAACCCCGGGCAAGTGCAGGACCTATGCCCGTAGGATCGACATGGGGCAACCCTTCCCAAAATCCTTCGAATGCAATGCAAGCCCAACCTTCTACGTCCTATTACGGGAGTCAACCGATGATGTCTCAACAAACACAGAATACCTACGCTGGTCATGGCCATGGTTTTTACCAGAACCCTGGCCAACAACCAAACTTTTCCTAGCAACCTAGTGCTAGTCAAACTCCAAGCTCCTTTTTCCTAGTTATAATCAACAACCCAACCTAGAGAAATTTAATCATTTTTAAACATAAAATTCAAGTGTTATATCAATGTTACATTATCATCCAATAGTTTCAGAGTAAATAAACAATGAACAAATGAGAAATCATACACATACACAGTACACCAGTGTTTTTACGTGGAAACCCAAAGTGGGAGAAAACCACATAATTATTTTTATTATATGTCTTTAAGAATTACATTCATTGGAAGCACTAACTTCTTTTGTTTTCCATCTACAACTAGAAGGAGGCTCCAACCCCCTAGTTTCTCGGGCTACAACCTGAGGGAAGCTCCAACTCCCCAATTTTCTGGCTACAAACATAAGCAGGCTACAACCCCCTATGTTCTCTGGCTACAACTGGAAAGTGGCTACAACCACCTATCCTTGCCCCGTCCAACCTCCCTGATGTAGAAGTAGAATGATGGAACCCCTATCACACTATCACTGTGAGATATAATGCTATAAATTTGTACAAATCAACCTGTAACAACATGTACCAAACAACTTGTAATCAACCTGTACCATAAACAAGTGCATCAACCATGCACCAACCTGTACCTCAACCTATACCATCAATGATTACATCAACCATGCACCAAATATGTACCATTCATGCATCAAATAGACATAAACTATGACTCATTGTGATGTACCAACATCATCAACTATACACCTCATGTATGTGCCAACTCATCAACTGCTTGTCTCAACCATGTACCCAACATGTACCTCAACCAAAAGCCCTCATAAATCCAAATCTGATTTGTAACTCTGTAATAGACCTGGTGTATATGATCACATACCTACAAACCTTTCTTAACTTTAACAACAAGAGACTATCATTTTCATCAAACTTTACTTTAGTCACATGACTAATTTTGGATTAGTCAACAACCCTAACTTGAAATAATCATAACTATGTACCTGTAATGAATAAAGATCTGAAAATAGTACACAATGTTCTTCAGTGTCTTTTGTTAAATTTGTCCAGGTTTCACTGCTTGGAACCTCTTAGAAAAGGAGTTATAGTAAAAATGGCATACCTTGTTGAATTCTGGCTTATTTTAGAGAGAGAACTTGTAGAGCGTTCCCCGCACGGAATATTTCTTGTATGGATATGAAAATGGTACAAAGAATAATACAAAATTTACTCTAAAAAACAAATTTGGTCTTAATGAATTTGGATCTGTATGAACAAGTTATGACATTTTTACTCGAAACACCTGTTTTAGACTAGTTTCAAGACTAGCCACAAACCCTACTTTCCACAGAGTGCAACTCCAAAAATACAACGACCCAAAAGATGAAATTTTTATCACAACTATTTGGATATGTGTCCTCAATGACCTTCAGATTTCATGGTATGAATAATTCTAGAAAACAAGTTATTGTGAAAATGGTAAGATGACATATAAATAACATATCTTAGAAAACATCATCAAAATAATTTTTCCTCCCTTGAATTTCGGCCTTCTTTACTTCACCTTCCCTCTGAAATTATCCTTAGATATCCTTTGGTTACCTCAGTCACTTGTAGATATTCAATATTCTAAGGTGAAATTAAAATGAGAGACCCTTGCCTCTCATTTATACTTTTATGTAGCTTCCTCAAGGGGTTACCTTCTAACCATCTTAAACCACTTTCCTTATTTTAGGGCTAACCCACTTATAACCACTTGTCCACTTAGTAATTTATCCATTAACTTTACTATTTAAACTATTTCTTTTGTATCCGCTTTGAATTATAGTACACTCATCACTTTACTTTATTATTTAAATAATTTCTTCTTTCCAACCACTTTGACTACTTTGACCTTTTGGGGCTTCTAGATGACTCATGAGGGTTCTCCAACTTCACATGGCCATAAATCTCTAACCGTGAGGACTTATGTGACATTCAACATACCACCGAAAATGGAATGACATGTACTATCCATCTAGAATATTATTACCTTCAAATATATTAAAACTCATACCACTATACATCAAACAAACTTGGGTCCATTACCCAAACCTTTGTGCTACTGGAATTCACTACCGAACTTTCTTCAAGGGTTGACATCAATGAAAACCAACCCAAATAATCAACATAATCCCCCTTTGGCATTGATGGAAACACTCTGATGCAATAATGAATTCATATCACTCATGCTCCCCCTATGAACATCTCTCCCCTGGAACCATGCCTTTGTGCACTTTCTCCAAGCATTTACCTTTTCATCTAATAAATCTCTCCCCCTTTGTCATTAATGTAAAAGGTATCTTTCGATCCGAGGTTGCTCCCCTTGAATGAAATCTTCCTAAAACTCATCTCTCAACCTGAACTATCCTCTTTATGGTGCTTCCTCGTGTAAATATAAGACATATAAGATAAACATTCAAAAGAATTCATTTTGGAGTAGAAATTACTCTGCGTCTCTGAAGAAGATACTCAAAGGCTTCTCTTGGAAGCGGTTTTGTAAAGATGTCTACCAATTGTTCTTTTGTGCCCACATATTCAAATCTGATGTTCTTCTCTACAACCTGCTCCCATAGAAAGTGATACTTTATTGGAATGTGCTTCGTCTTGGAGTGCATCATCGGGTTCCTTGAGATACTGATGGTTCTTGTATTATCACCTATATTGCCTCTAGTCTGTAGACTTTGAATCATCATATTTTCTCAACTTGCAACTGGTTTGCATAGGAGTGGTAATTGGTTTGCAATATTCCATTCTAAACCTCTTTAGCATTTCTTTGATATACTTAGTTTGAGATATAAAAATTCCTTGGCTTCTTTGATGTATCTGAAGACCCAGAAACAAGGATAGTTCTTCGAGTAATGACATTTCAAATTAATTTTGCATATCCTTTGCAAATTTATGGCTTAACCTGTCATCATTACTTCCAAAAATAATATCATCAACATAAACTTCAAATAATAAAATGCTATCTTGAGTTACCTTGATGTAGAGGTTGTTGTCTACACTTCCTTTTCTGAACCCTACATGGTGTAGATATTTATCTAGTCTAGACTACCATGCTCTAGGATCATGTTTTAGACCATACAAGGCCTTCTTAAATTTACACATAATCTCCGTTCTCTGACAACTAGAATCCTTCTAGTTGTTCAATGTAGACTTCTTCTTCAAGTTTCACGTTCAAAAAAGATGATTTCATGTCCATTTGATACACTTTAATATTTTTGGAGCATGCATAAGCTAAAAGAAATTGGATTGCTTCCATTCTGGCAACTGAGGAAAATGTCTCTTCAAATTCGATTCCTTCAACTGTGCATATCCTTTACATACCAATCTATCTTTGTTCCTTGTAACTTGTCCATCTTCATTCAATTTATTTCTGAAAACCCACTTTGTGCCAATCACATTTTTATTCTTTGGTCTTGGAACCAATTCCCAAGTGTCATTCTTCTCTATTTTATCCAATTCTTCATCCATGGCCTTATTCTAGAATTCATCCTTGCTGGCCTCTTCAAAATTGATTGGTTCAATCATAGATAAGAGTGCTAGGTGTGTTTGTTCTGGTGAATGGATTCTTCTTCTAGTCTCAACTCCTACATCTTTATTTCCGATAATCTAATCTGAAGGATGATTCTTCTATACTCATTTGCTAGGTGTCTTTGGAGGCACTTTTTGAACTTTCTCTTATACTTCAGTATAATCCGCTTCATCTTCCCATTCTAATTATTCTTCATCTTCTGCTTCTTCTTCGTAAAGTTGTTCCATTGATTGATTTTCTTCTTCCTTCAATTATTGTCCACCTGTTTCATCAATTGTTACATTGATGCTTTCCACAAGTTTTTTCAACCTCATATTGTAAAACTTATATTCTTTCCTTGTACTTGAATAACTAACAAGTACTCATTTGTTCACATGTGAGTCAAACTTTCCCATTCTGCCATCTTCTCTTTTGATGTATCATTTTCTTCCAAATACTCTGAAGTGATTCACATTTGTTGGTCTTCCTTTCCATAGCTCATAGGCAATTTTCTCATTGTTGTTTCTGAGAATTACTCAGTTTTGAATGTGAACTGTTGTATGCATTGTATGTGTCCAAAAAATGTCTGGCAATTTTGAATCCATTAGCATTGTTCGAGCCATTTCTTGTATTGTCCTGTTCTTTCTTTCAACAACTCCATTCTGTTAAGGTGTCCTAGCAATGGAGAATTGTTTTTTTATTCCATGCTTGCTACAATATTCCATAAATTCCTTTGAAGTGAACTCTCCTCCATTATCATATCTCAAACATTTGATTTTTGAATCCATTTCATTTTCAACCATTTCCTTGTAGACCTTGAAGATTTCAAAATCTTCTAACTTATTCCTGAGAAAGCAAACTGCAGTCATTCTTGTATAATCATCAACTAATAACATAAAGTATTTCTCACCTTTTAAACCCTTTGATGTAGTTGGTCCAACTAGATCATCATGCACAATTTTCAGTGGTCTTGTCATTGAATATTCGTTTGATTTGAACCTGGTCTTTGTGTGCTTTCCTTGTTGACAATGCTTTCATAAAGTGTTGGTTGGTTTTGTGATCTGGGGAATTTCTCTAACTGCTTCCTTTTTTATGACTTTGACAAGGTTATCAAAGTGTATGTGACCCATTCTTATGTGTCATAGCCAACTTTCATCTTCCTTTCCTAGAGAACACTTTTCATTTCCAATTTCACTTAATACATATATGTTGCTTGAAGTTCTTGCAGTTGTTGCAATCCGTTTTCCTAAACCTTCTTTTCTTATCTCACACCTATGTGAATCGAAAGTAATTTTATGACCTTGATCACACATTTGGCTTACACTCATAAGATTATGTTTCATATCTTCTACTAGTAGAACATTTTATGAATTGGTATTCTTGTTTCCAATTCTGACTGTTCCTTTTTCCAATTATTTTAGCTGAATCATCATTTCCAAAGGAGACTGATCCATCTCTTTCCTTTATTAATGTAATAAACTTATATTTATCACTTTTCATGTGTTTTGAACAACCACTATCAACATACCAACCATGTTTCTTCTTCTTAGCTTGTAGAGCGAGTGTGCATTCTTCATTGCTATACCGATTATGCTTTCTTATCCATGTTCTCTTCTGAGGTTCATGTATGTGACTGTTGTAGTTATGTTGTGTTTCTCTAGGAGGGATTGTAATTCTACAATTTTTGGCCATGTGTCCAAAGTTGTTGCACTTGTAGCATTCCACTTCAGTGCTCAATGATTCAAACATTTTGTAGCTTCTTCTCTGTGTTTCAATAGGCCTTCTTGGATAACCATTTTGTATATGAATTTCAAACTTGTTTATGTTCCTCCTATTAGCTCTGCAATTTATAGCTTTAGGTCCAAAATTATTGCATGCATAACATAAACCAAAAAAGATAGTTTGATACCTGGGAGTTGAAGATCTTCTAAAAGGATTTTCTTTTATGAATCCTTCTTCTTCCCGAGGCCTATTTGTTTTTGTCGGTCATTGATTCTGAAATATGAATCTTCTCGGTGGAGGAGTGTCCCTATAATATTCCTTGTAGGTCTTCCTATACTCTTTGATTGTTTATGCATAAATTTTTTGATATGTTTCTTGTTCTATTGTTTTGGAGCTTGATCCCTTTTCTGTCTGATTGTATCCAAGTTTAGACTTGTCATGATGAGGCTTTTGACTGTTGATAATTTCATCCAAAACTTTTGAGTTGTTCTGCATATTTTTCTTTTGAAGATCCTTTCTCAATGTGACAATCTTTGCTTCCAAATTTCCAATGATCTTGTCTCTTTCTTGTAGTTGTTATTTTAGTGCTTCTTCAATTCTTTTACCTTGTTCTATTTGAACCTTCAATTTCATGATTATTTTTTCTAGTTCCTAATTGTATTCTTTCTTGTCTACTTCTTCTTGTAGCTTCTTGTTTTTCTTCTTTTCTCTTCTTATAACTTCTATGGCAGTCAAAAATTCTTCTCGATAGTCAACTTTTGTCTCTTCATATTCTTCTTCAGTGTCTTCTTTATTAGATTCTTCTACTGCCATGAATAGAACTCTTTTTGTCTCAATGTCACTGATTTCATCTTCATCTGATGAGGAGATGTCTTCTTTGGTGCATAATCTTTTCTTGAAAGATTTCTTTTTGGTTCTTTTCCCTTTATATGTTTGTTTTCTATTTGAGTAATCTTCATCATTTCTCTTATTTTTCTTATGGGGACATTTGTTAGAAAAATGACCAATACCATCAAAATTAAAACAAATCGATGGAAGCTTACCTTTATATCTGCCATTGGTTCCCTTGTTCAATCTTCTAACAAATTTGGCCACTTCTTCTTCATCATCTTTTGAGAAGTCACTGATGTTGCTATGTTCCTTTTGATTTCCATTTTTCTTTGACTTTTTGGATGCTTTGAATGTTGCTTCTTTTATATCTAGATTTTCCTATTCAGCTCTCATTTCATATGCTATGAAGATTCCATGTAGTTCGTCCATGCTTATTGAGTCTATATCTTCTCTTTCTTCGAGTGTTGATATCTTAGGATCAAATCTCATAGGAAGAGATCTTACTACCTTTTGAACAATTACATATTCTTCAATTTATTCTCCCAATCCTATGCTTTCATTCATTGTTTCATCGACTCGTAAGAAGTAAGTTGCAATATTCTCATCTTCCTTCATCTTTAGTTGCTCGAATTGACCTCTATAAGTTTGAAGTTTTGTTCTTTGACTCTTGAATCTCCTTCTTAAATATTTTGAATTTTGTCCCAAATCTCTTTAGCATATTTACAATGTAAAACTTTGTTATATATCGATTCACCAAGACCATTCAAAAGTGCATTTGTGGCTTTGGAATTATTTTGACTGGGTTTCATTGCTTTTTCACTTGTTGGCGAAATTGTTGATTCTTTGTATCCATCTACTACTGATTGCCAAATTTCAAATCCATGTGCATGTATATATGTTTTCATCCTTCTTCTCTAGAATGCATACTTTTGTCCATCAAACTGTGGTATTTTGTTTTTATACATGTTGTTTCTCTCTTTGATCTACCTTTTAGTGGTTAAACTAATTTCTGAAGGAACCTGCTATGATACCAATTGTTGGATTACTGAGAGGGGGGTGAATCAATAATAGAGAAATTTAATCCTTTTTAACCATAAAATGCAAGTGTTATATCAATGTAGAATTATCATCCAATAGTTTCAGAATAAATAAACAATCAACAAATGATAAATCATACACATACACAATACACCAGTGTTTTTATGTGGAAACATAAAGCGGGATAAAACCACAGAATGATTTTTCTTATATGTCTTTAAGAATTACATTCATTGAAAGCAACAACTTCCTTTGTTTTCCAGTTGCAACTGGAAGGAGGCTCCAACCCCCTATTTTCTCAAGCTACAACTTGAGGGAAGCACCAACTCCCCATTTCTCTGGCTACAACCAGAAGGAGGCTACAACCCCCTATGTTCTCCAGCTACAACCAAAAGGTGGATACAAACACCTATAATTGCCTCGTCTAACTGCCCTGATGTAGAAGTGTAATGATGGAACCACTGTCACACTATCACAGTGAGATATATTGTTGTAAACATGTACAAATCAACCTACACCAAACAACCTATAACAACCTATACCAAACAACTTGTAATCAACATGTACTATAAATAAGTGCATCAACCATGCACCAAGATATACATCAACCTGTACCATCAACGAGTGCATCAACCATACACCAAATATATACCAACCATGCATCAAATACACATAAACTATGAATCATCAAGATGTACCAACGTCATCAACTATACACCTCATGTATGTGCCAACTCATCAACTACTTGTCTCAACCATGTACCCAACATGTACCTCAACCAAAAGCCCTCATAAATCCAAATATGATTTTTAACTCTATAATAGACCTGATGTATATGATCACATACCTTCAAACCTTCCTTAACTTTAACAACAAGAGACTAGCATTTTCATCCAACTTTACTTTAGTCTCACATGACTAATTTTGGTTTAGTCAACAACCCTAACTTGAAATAATCATAACTATGTACATGTAATGAATAAAGATCTCAAAATAGTGTGCAATGGTATTCAGTGTCTTTTATGCAATTCCTCTAGGTTTCACTGCTTGGAACCTCTTAGAAAAGGAGTTATAGCAAAAATGGCATACCTTGTTGATCTATGGATTTTTCTAGAGAGAGAACTTGTAGAGCGTGCCCCGCACAGAATATTTGTTGTATGGATATGAAAATGGTACACAGAATACTACATAAGTTATGAAGAAGTTATGACGTTTTTACCCAAAACACTTGTTTTAGACTAGTTTCAAGACTAGCCACAAACCCTATTTTCCACGGAGTGTAAATCCAAAAATACGATGACCCACAAGATAAATGTTTTATCACAACTACTTGGATATGTTTCCTCAATGACCTCCAGATTTCGCAATCTGAATCATTCTAGAAAAAACTTTATCGTGAAAATGGTGAGATGACCTGTAAATAACATACCTTAGAAAGCATTATCAACATAATTTTTCCTCCCTTGAATTCCGGCCTTCTTTACTTCACCTTCCCTCTGAAATTCACCTTAGATATCCTTTGGTTACCTCAGTCACTTGTAGATATTCAATACTCTCAAGTGTAATTAAAATGAGAGACCCTTGCCTCTTATTTATATTTTTATGTAGCTTTCTCAAGGGGTTACCTTCTAACCATCTTAAACCACTTTCCTTATTTTAGGGATAACCCACTTCTAACCACTTGTCCACTTAGTAATTTCTCCATTAACTTTGTTATTTAAATAAAAATTTTTGTGTCCACTTTGGCTTATAGTACACTCATCACTACAATTTATTATTTAAATAATTTCTTCTTTGCAATCACTTTGACTACTTTGACCTTTTAGGGCTTCTAGATGACTCATGAGGGTTCTCCAACTTCACATGGTCATAACTCTCTAACAATAAGGAGTTATGTGACGTTCCACATATCACCGGAAATGGCATGACATGTACTATCCATATAGAATAGTCTTACCTTCAAATATATTAAAACTCATACCATTATACATCAAACAAACTTGGGTCCATTACCTAAACCTTTGTGCTACCAGAATTTGCTACCAAACATTCTTCAAGGGTTGACATCAATGACAACCAACCCAAATAATCAACAGGTTGAGCATTTTCCCCCTATATAAATCAACCTTGAATACATTTATTAGGATACAATGGAACATATCATGTACACTAAGATCAAGGGGGCGTGACAACAGAACATACAAATCTATATGGTTGTCAAAGCATGACAATTTCTTCACCAAGGCAAGTGGCTCACTAAGAACCAGACACGACATAAGTTTCCCCATATGATGAAGGCACTTAATGAAATGGGGACCATTTCTTCTTAAATGGAGATGATTGATCTATGTATATATTAGTTTCCACCCACCTCTTGTGCTGACTCATAATGATTCCCCATCTTGGTAGTTTTTTGTAGTTTTCCAAGTCTTGAATTTCCAATGTGATTTTTAGGCCCTAAACAATGTTTTTTGTCCTTGCGATGGATTACGATTGCTATGGAATGCCTAATACTTGAAATAAATTTGTGTTCCCATTGAGATATTTCCAATGAACTATTGTGCACCACAAATGGATTTTGTATGCGTAAGTTGTGTCCCCATTAAGTTGGCGTATCAACTAGAATCCTCAGGTCTCACAATCCTTTTGCCACTTCATCTCCTAGGGTTAGGGTTTTGGATATTTAGGGTTTTTATTATTAGGGTTTAGTAATTTATGTTAAAACTCCATTAGCCTCTTGTAATGGTTCATCTTGCAAATGAGCGTAGAGACACCTCTCTCTTTAGGGATAAGATACCACCAATATAGCTAGTTTGTATTGCTTTGGATTTCATGGTATTTTGCTATTTCATTTATTAATAGAATTTGGTTATCTCAATATTATTGTTCTCTCTGCAATTTTTTTGTTTTTGTTTTCATTCACATTCTTTCCTTTAATTTAATTCTCTATACAATCCAGATCAAATTAGTAGATCATATATTTGTCAATTTCATATTTTCTAGATCTGTTTAGAATAAAATGTTACAAGTCTCATCCAGAAGAAACTTAATGGAATCTTTTGACACCAAATGATTGTCTTTATTCTTGGATAACAAATAAATCATAGAGAACTTTGAAATCTCTTCCATTCTATGTTATATGAATAATTTGGATATTAAGGAACAACATGTTATTTAAAGGTTTAGAATTGACTCTTGCACAATTTGCTCATAAAATCAAGACAACCTTTAAACGAAATTGGAAACCATTGAAAGAAACTCATCATATAATTATAAAGGATCCCTTTATTGATTATGAAAAAGCATAAATTAACTTCATTTCTAAAGAACATTAACTATATATACATATTTTAGCTCCCTGATGTGCGACCTTCTTTCCTGCCTCCTCATGCATGCCCTCCTCACCTGGAGGGGCCTCGCCCCGCCCCCACCCCGCCCTTCCCAACCGCCTCCTTCTCCCTCCTCCCTGGATGTTGCAGCCTTTGCCTCTCTAATTGCCTCCCTTTCCAAGACAACCAAGCACGCCCCTCCAAAGTTCTTGAAAAAACTGGATCAAATTCCCTTTATTCAGATCCAAGGAAACTCTAGATTCCTTGCCCTAAAATTTGTAGACCATGCACTCATAGGCCAGTTCACTGGAATTTGGCCCTCTCTGTAGCCTATGGCAATCTGTATTGACAAGAACTGGAAACCCCACCTGAAAGGAAACCTCTCATACTTTCTGTGTGGAAGAGGCTTCTTTGCCTTTCTATTTGAAGACAAATCAGATCGAGATCTCATCTTCTGAAGCAGACCATACTTTATGGGCTCCAGAGGTATGTATCTTAATAGCTGGACCCGATATTTCAGCCCCGAGAATGATATTCCCAACGCAATTCCAGTTTGGGTTTGTCTCCCCTTCCTCCCCTTGCATTGTTGGAACAATGAAACTCTTCTCTCTATAGGTAATACCCTCGGGAAATATATAGATCATGCCAAACCTAAAGATGGTATCCAACCTTGTGCATGGATCTATGTAGAAGTCGGTCTTGAAAAGGCCTGCCTTTAGCTATTAACCTCACTCTGGATAAATGGACCTATCTACAACAAGTTGACTATGAACAAATTCCTTTCAAATGAAAAATCATCCACGAGTATGGACATTTAGCGAAGCATTGTCCCAAGTCCCCCCCTAAAACCCACCTAAAGAATCTGATCAATTGTAATAGACTAAAAGGAAAAAATATCAACGTCACAGCCAGAACCCTAAAGTCATCCCCACGCCACCCATGCCTGAATCATCTCAAGACCCAAAACCTTCCAGTCTGAAATCAAATCAAGATCCACCCTGAGTGGAGTTTCCCCCCTCACAACCTCAGATTACTCCTCCTCCTGCCTATCTAGTAAGCCACCCCTCTACGCCTCCTCAACCTCCCTCAGCCCCCCCTTCTCCCCTTCACCCTTCATCTCACCCTGAGGACGGAGAAATAGAACAAATATTGGAGGAAGGCTCAGACTCAGATACCAATGAATCCCCCATCAGAAAAGTGGGTAGAAAATCTAATCTTCGCAATCGGGAAGCCTCAGCTAGGAAGGAAATAGAACTCGAGAAACAAACAACTCTCGATCAACATACTAAGAAAGAAACAAGGCTGACAAGAAATCATAATGGACCCAACCCCCATAAAGGGGGAAACTCCAAGCCTTCTAAATGATAAAAGCAATCTCTTGGAACTGTAGTGGACTAGGGAGCCGACACAAGCTCTCATTGATACATGACCTAATCAAAGCAGAAAACCCGCATGTCCTTTTGCTCCAGGAGACTAAAAGGAAGGATACTAACATCCTTAAGGAAATAAACTACATCTGGCGTTCATGCAAAGGCATGGCAATTAATGCAAGAGGAGCCTCAGGAGGAATCTGCACCCTCTGGAATCCAAGCATATTCTCTCTGTAAAGCTGAAATTCTACAACACACTGGATCAGAACAACCCTTCTTCATATTCCTACGGGTAAGACTCTAAATGTATTTAATGTGTATATGCCTGTTATTTATCAAGAAAAAATTGAATGTTGGACCTCCCTCCAAAACCTATATGGGAGTCTAGATACTAAGGACCTTATTATAGTTGGAGACCTCAACACAACCCTCCAGCCTAAAGAAAATAAAGGAGGCACCCAAGGTACCCCACGTGTGAGCATCTTGAGGATCTCATATCCTCCTTCCAACTAATTGACATAAAACCTTCTAATGGCCTCTTGACTTAGTCGAACAGAAGGTTAGGACCTGGGCATATTACTGCTCGCCTAGATCATTTTCTACTAAGCAGTTCCTTCCATGAATCTCTTTCCCCCTCCTCCCTCATTCTTCCCTAAATAGGCTTTGACCACCGGCCCATCACCCTAAAGCTATCCCCCCCTGATAATTTTAGCCACATCCCCTTCAGATTCAACCCCCTTTGGCTCTCAGACCCATTTGTTTTGGATATTGTCTCAGACACCTGGAGCTGTTAGATACAAGGCTCTCCAACCTTCATTTGGGAGCAGCAGCTAAAAAGAGTCAAATCAGCCCTCAAGCATTGGGTTAAATTCAACAAAGAAAAATATCAAGAGGCCAAAAGAAGGAAAATTAAGGAAATGGAAGAAAACAGATTGGAAATGGAAAAGGGACTCCCTGCTCACTCTCTTCTTCTAAAAGAACAACAAGACTTTATTGAATATCAAAAAAAATCTCCACTCGGAGGAGGAAACCTGGAGGCTCAAATCTTGGAGTCTTTGGCTCAAATCAAGAGACAAAAACATGAGATTCTTTCAGAGACAAACCAAAGCCAGACTCTAAAGGAACAAGTTGAAGGAAATCACAAAGGAAGATGGAACAAAAATAAATGACTTTCGGCAAATATAGGAAGAAGCAAAAATCCATTTTGAACACCTTCTAACTGAGGAAGACGTTTCAAATCTAAACACACAAGAAGATTTGTTTCTAAACATCCCAACTGTTGTAAACCAAGAAGATAATGCCAAGATAAATAAAGAGGTCACAGAAAAATAACTTTATGAAGCCTTATTCCAACTTCACCCAGACAAAGCTCCGGGTCCATATGGCTTCAGTGCCCACTTCTATCAAAAATGTTGGCACACAATTAAAAAATATCTCCTGAGAATGATCCAATATGTCCAGAAATCTACAAAGTTGGGGGGCAACACAAATTCCACTTTTCTAGCACTTATACCAATGGATTCAAATCCTTCCTCTTTCTCTATATTCAAGCCCATATCTTTATGCAATGTCTCTTACAAACTCATCACTAAAATCATTTCCAACTGAATCAAGCCTCTCCTTCATAATCTTATCTCTCCAATCCAAAGTGGTTTTGTTGAAAAGAGACAAATGATTGACAACATCATTCTGGTCCAAGAATCCATACACTCCAGCAGGGAATGAGGAGATCAACGAATGATCATCAAAATAGACATGGCCAATGCTTTTGACAAGCTGAGACATAATTTTTTGTTTGAAGTTTTAAGAAAATTTGGCTTTAGTCGAGAATTCGTAGCCTGGATCTCGGCCTTCATTTCCAAGCCTTAGATTGCCCCCCTAATTAACGATCGACCAACAAACTTCTTCAAAAGTTCTAGAGGATTGATTCAAGGATGCCCACTTCCCCCCCTCCTCTACATAATTATGGAATAAACTCTCGGAAGGCAGCTAGAAAAGGATCGAGCCTCTAAAGACATTCCTCGTATCAAAATTGCTCGGGGGACAAAGAGAATAAATCACTCCCAATTCACTGATGACACCCTCCTCATTAGAGGTGCCCCCATTGTCATAGACAAGAGATTCAAAAATGATCTAGACAATTTCACCCAGGCCTCGAGAGCCCTCATAAATAGTGCCAAATCCAATGTCTACACCTGGAACACTCCCCCAAGAATAACTCACCTAATAGCAAACATATTTTGTTTTCCTCTCATAGAAAAATGGAAAACCTTCAGATACCTTGGCATCCCAATCTATCTTAAATCTCTTCCTAATTCAGCCTGGAACCAAATCCTAGACAAAATAAAAAACAAAATGGATCAATGGGGCCCCTTCTGGCTCAATCTGGACGATCGAACTATGCTATTAAATTCAGTCCTCTCCACTCTCCCCATTTTTCAATTCTCCTTTCTTATTGCACCCTAGAGCATTAAAATCTTGATCTCCCATCTCTTAAAATGTTTTCTCTGGGAAGGGGGAAAGACTGAAACAAAAAAATTCCACCTTGTCAATTGGGATATTCTAAAACATCCAAAGAAAAATGGAGGCCTGGGCATAAAAGACCCTACCCTCTCCAACTTGTCTATGGGAGAAAAAATCTTATGGAATCTTATTTCAGGAAGGAAGGACTGGTGGAAAACAATTCTCTTGAAGAAATACCTAGCAGGGGACAGACTCATGTGTTTAGAACAACAGCACTCCCTGATCAATGGCTCTCCAATCGGGAAGCTTCTTTCTTCCTCCATCCCCCTCATTAGAATCCAGCTCACCTAGATTCCTAGGAATGGAAGAAAGATCCTTATTGGAGTAGACATCATTATGGGAAATCTGCCACTCTGGCATCACATTCAACTTCAACCTCTCATTAACTGGCTAGACTCGCAAGGCAAGAAATACATCTCAGATATCTCTTCCTGGAATGCTAATTCAGGTGACTGGATAGGATGGAACCTTCAAAATCTCCCAAGCAATCTTCAGGACACATCCCATCAGTTGAAAAGTCTTTTGAGAGGTTGTTCCCCCATTCACAACACACTAAAAGACATGAGAGGTTGGGGCAATGGGATATACTCTGTTAAGAAAGGTTATTCACACCTTCTCTCCCAAACAGATCTCCCCCCAAAGATAAGATCTAGAATTCCCTCTGGACCAACGACAACCCTCCTAAGGTAAATTCTTTTTGTTGGATAGTTTCACATGGAAAATTACTTACAGGTGAAAATCTTCTCAAAAGGAACATATACGGTCCTTTCAAATGTGAGTTGTGTCGCAGTGCACAAGAAACATCTCAGCATATTTTCCTACATTGCCCCTATGCTATCTCTATGTGGAAAGCATCCCTCCAAGGCCTCCACAACAAAATCAGATGGTTGTCCCAACCAAAAGAGATATTCTCAAATTTTCAATCCCTCTAGCATGGCTCCTTCAAGGACAAACATCTCTTCAAAGACTTATTTAAATCCTTACCTAAGTACATTTGTTGGAAAATTTGGCTCTCCCGAAATAGTGCCATATTTTCCAACCTCCACTCCCCCCCAGATCTTGTAGCTAAAAAATTCGTTGCCCTTCTTGTATAATTATTTCTTTCCAAATCCAAACCCATCTCCTTCACCCCCTTCTCCACCTTATAATCTGATTGGATCTCCACTTTTTTCCCCTCCATCCCTCCCATTTTCCACCCCCCCCCTCTAACGAGATCCTCTTGGCAGCTTCATGATGACTCTGAGTTCTTACACTAGCACAATGAGCAACAGACACATATTCTCTACTTTGAAGGAGCATCAAAGGGAAACCTCGGGGTGGCAAGAATGGGAGGGGTCATCATTTGCCCACGAGGAAAGCAAACACTCACCTTCCACTTGAGCCTCGGAATTGCATCCAATAATTAAGCTGAAGCTTATGCTTTGTATCAAGGCCTTCTCCTCACCAAAAATATGAACATCCACTCCCTTTCGGTCATTGGCGATTCTAAGATAATCATAAATCATGCCTGCAAAGGCTCCCACCCCCCGAATATCCACTTAAATGCCATATTCCAATGAATCTTGGCAATTATCAAACACATATGCAATGTTTCCTTTTTTCATGTTCTTAGACGCAATAATCAAATGGTCGATACCCAAGCGAATCTGGCAATCACTCTGGAGCCAGGTTCATTGGTTGTCAATGGACTCACGCAACTAAAGCCCATTCCATGATCCAATCACCCACCCGGCAAGCACTTGACATTTGGCGGCCATATCACCTATCCGCTCAGCTCGACACTTGGACTATGAATCTGTCCACCAGCGTGAATCCTCCATGTCACAACACCTCTCCTCTGACTCTACCACTTGGCTCTTACATCCAAGCCCACACGATGGTATACCTCACCTCTCACCACCTTGACACTCCCTCCTTCACCTCAATGTGTGACACTCTTTACACACCATCCATCTCCCCCAACTTGGGAAGTCACTTCGGCACTCTTATGGCTGCTCCAGATCATGGTAACAAGACCTGGAGGGGGACAAATTCGTTCAGGATGACTCCATGGGAGTACTATCCATTGAATTTGGGAAATGTCAGCAGTACTAGGATCATCACAGGGCATGGTAGCAGCTCGTGTGTTTCAAAAATGGGTAATTGGAATAGTCCTCTGAATCTTGCGCAGATGATGGAGCATATCAGAGGACGCATGGCGCATTACTTGGGCCTATTTCATACTTTTCATAAGAGAGATAACTCTACCCCTCCTCCGATCATAGATACCGGCTCTTGCATAATTCAAACAGGCAACAAAAGAAATCCCAACAAAATGAGAAGGAGCACAGGCAGCCAATGCGCCATCTCAGTGGAAGAGCATGAGAAATTGGTTAATACGGTGAAAAACCTGCAAATTCAGCTCAGATCCCTCTCAACTCAAGTCTTAACCATAACGAAAATCACCATCCAAAACCAGGGAGAGCATCAACGGACAAAGGATGAATGTGAGGTGCTAAGGCAACAGATAGAAATTCTTCAGTTTGGGGTTGGACCCATTTCACCTTCGTCTTTCCTAGCATATTCTACAACCATCTCCGATGAAGCCTCTTCTCCTAGAACTCAACAACAATTGGACCTAAATCTTAGGCTTTTAGCAGAAGGAGAACCTCAAGCACCGACTGAGAACAATATTTTTGTTTAACAGTTTTTTTGTTAGGCTCTTACTGTTTGATCTTTACTGTAAAATCTCTAGTTGGCTTTAGAATAGTATAAAGTCTTGCCACCGCTCACCACATACCTACTGGGATCTTACAGGGAGGCGATTTTTGTAATTACAGGTCTTGCAACTCAATTTTTGTACTTCTCTTGCGATTATTCTCAACTCTTTTAATATAAATTTTCTCTCGTTTTTATTAAAAAAAAAAAAAAAGATTATGAAAAATCATAAGGTTTCTTTTATGGGGCATGCCAAAGTGATCTAGGTTTGTGTGGAGCTAGAGCCATTCTCTTCTTAGAGTCATCTTATTATATGATTTTAAAATATGATGTTGGGAAAGGAACAGACAATTGAGATAAATTTTGTGCATTGTGGAATCTTATGAAAATATTAATGGAAAAGGTCTAAAACATTTATAGATATTTCTTCTCAATTCTCACATTATAGACCTACCCATAGAAAAAAATGGGATAGAAATTGAATCTATTCATTTATGACAATGAATGGCTCACATGATCTAGAATGAATGATCGTCTTGATAGAAGTATGTGATCGATATGCTATCAATGGACCAGGAAAAAATTGAAGTCACAATGGAGGGGACTTAAATGAGTGGATGGTAACAGAAGCACTCTTTGACCCCCCCAAGAGACTCCAAGCTATTGACAGATTGGGAAAACAATAAATGCATAATCGAAAACTTAATGCTAACTCTAATCATGAATCAATTATTGAAATTGGAGAGTCCCCTGGAAAAAAAAAAAAAAAATTGGTTAGCTTTGGCAAACAAAATATGAACTTGGTATAATTTCCAAAAGATAAGATATGGAGGTGGACCCAAAATACCATTGTAGTGACTAACATAGTGTTAGGATCAAATTCTGGAAACCATGAGTTAACAAAAATTCCCACTCTTTTCCAAAACTAGGAACCTCCTCAAACACTTTATGATAATCAACATGATTGAAAATACGACAATAAAAAATCCTTTTGAGCATAGAGATATCTCAAAATGTTTTTTCCAATTTGAGTGGATCCATTGATACAAATAGGATGAAGGAGGACAATACCCATTAAATATGCATATGCCTACATTTGTTTCCAATATCAAGTGGAGTTTTGTGAGATCCTACTTTGTGACATCCAATAATGGAACCTCTTTTTATTTCTCCACAATATATGCTAGCTATAGGAGGGAATAAAAAAGTTTTAGTGGATGGTTAGTTTTTTACCACATTTTTAAAAGAAATGGGTTTGGAGGATGAATACATGCCTTTCCCCACTATTCCTCCATGCAAGCTTAAAACAAAAAATAAAGTTGAATCCTTGCATATGTTTTAGTATGATAATAGATCTTGATGCTTGAGTTAATTAACTACAAACAAAAGTTGTTTCTTGTCCATAGGGATCTAGTGCATATGCTCTAGTTTGAACTTTTTATATCTGTCATAGAATCTATGGATTGCACCCACAACATCAAATTTTTCCCTATGTGTTATTTAAGAATTTTTTGAAAGCATGTTTGTTGACTAGACATCTCTCCAAACACTTGACCTAAAATAATTTAATCAAATACTTGGCATGCGACATCAAATTGTAGTAGTTGCAAGCACAACAACTTTACACTGCCTTGTACAAGAATTATTACATCAAACAATTTGCAATAAAACCTTTAATCAAACACTTGGCATACAAATTGTTGGCTCAAGATTGATCAGACCAAGGTCCTTCTCAGGTTACCAAAAAAAAGTACTGTGTAGTCTAGAGCGCTGGCATTTGCATCTCCTCTGAAGAGAAGAAGTCTCACCCGAAGCATTGTTGAGACAAAAGGATAGGGAAGGGAAAGGAGAATACTTAGGTGGGTTCACATAAACTTCAATATTCATCCTGATCTTGCACAATACATCTAACTACAGAACAGATCTGAACTCATATGCGCAAGAACGGAATCTAATTATGTTGTGGAAAAGCATTCAAACACAAAAACATCATGTAGATATTATGAAACATAAAGAAGTACTATAAAGATACAATGCAATAGTATAAACACATAATGACACAACATATTTTGAAATTTTGGATCCTTCTCATATATTATCTTCATATCTTTTCCAGTTACAACCTCAAAATTACAAAGTATTTCTCTATTACAGACTCCTGGATCTGGACCCATGTCGCAGAGTTCTAATTCTCAAAATGGTGTACAGATTACATTACAGAAATCAAAATCTGACATCTCAACAATAGGCAACAACAATTATGAAAAAAACCTTACACTTGCGATATTAACCAACCCTTTTACAATTATGTTCATCCTTATATATAACCTAAGTCATGTCTTTTGGCTTTGGCTTGCACGCTTTCTTGTTTTGTTACAACTGCTTTTTCTTTGTTGGTGTTGCATTGTCCTTTTCGCAACTGATTTCTATTACTTCTCCTTGATCTATTGTCCAGCTTCTTTTGTAGCTTGTGCATATCGTACGAGGCCAAAACTTGGACTGTAGTCCTTCTTGCGCAACTTCTTATCCAAAAATGAAGGGCCCAACAGGTTCTGACCACAAACCTTAACTCGCCCTCGAGTCAAGTACTCGACTCTTTCACAGCTTCTATGAGCAACTGTTGTTTCCCCTTGTTCTTTGTTTCCTCTTTATTGTTCTCTTCTAGTTGTGCATTCTCTTCTTCTGCCTCTTCAAATGAAGGGCCCAACTTTGGGACCAACTCCAAGGCTCTCTTTTTCACTTCTTGAAAGCTTTTGACTTTATCCTGCCATTTCCTAGTAAGGAGTGAAGCCTCTGCTACGAACTATTGGGTCACATCCATAATACATCCCTTGGGATTGGATGCGACCAGCGAGTTCCATTCAAAATATTTTGATGCATCTGCATATAAATTGTTTGAACGACAGGTTGGAAGTCATACAACTCCTTCTTAGCTACGGATTATGCCTCAAATAGGGCATTCAGTTCATTGTCGGCTTGTTGGATCTGGTCAAACTTCTGTTGTTACTCCAGTGGATCCATCGTAGCCACAACTTCTTTGTTTAGCATGTGGATTCTAGTGTGCACATCCTCCAATGTCTGGTTCAATCTAGCGATGATGCCCATCCAATCGTTGACTTCCCTAAAAATATCTGTGCACTTAATTGTGCGCTTATGTAGTGTTGCTCGAGCATTGTTTCCTTCCAGCACTATCTTCTCCATATGCTCCTGCAGCTTTCGAGGATGTTGCTCTGCTTCTTGTTGAGTCTGTTGCAACTACGCTTCCAAATGCTCAGTGCGAATGGCCAATTCTGATCATGCTCCTTGGAGCAATTCAATCTGATGCTCTAGTTCTCCTGCATCACTGGCTTCTGGAAGATGGGGTGTGACCTTTCGAATTTTTGGCCAGGATTTAGCAAGCCTTTCTTGAACTCTTTTCAGTATGTGCTCGACCTGGACCTTTTCATGTTCCTCTTTTTTTCTGGATTCTTGCGCAAGGAATGCTTCCTCCCTTGTGACCTTGGTAGACCTCTCAGCCTACTAGAGCCTCTAATCCAGTTGCAGTTGATGCTCTGATCAATCCAACTAAGTGTGTCGCTAGCCACTGTGCAAGGTCAGTGGAAGACAGTGTTGCATCCCTGGGTACTCAGGTCTGCAGTGGAAGTCCATTGGTCGTTGAATGTTCTGAGGGGATCTCTACCTCCTCCTCTCATGTCGACGATCCTAGGGCAAGCCTCAACCTCAACACTGATGGTAGGAGTGTCAGAAGCTCTGTTCTGTCTAGGAAAAGTTGCAGAAACTCTGTGCATTGTTGAGGGTTTTGGAGAACAATCTCCATATGTTCCTGTGTGGATATCGTGCTCTACCCAGAGGTTGAATCTGTTTCCTTCTGAACCTTTAGTAGCTTCATCTCTTTACTTGCATCTTCTTCTAGAGTTTTTCTTCCCTGGGCACCCTCAACCTTGGTTGTTGAAGAAATGTGTTGGGGGATTTGAGCTTGCAGCTCCTATACCATTTGAGTGTCCTTATGCTACACAAAAGGCACAATCTACTGGTCCTAGGCATCCGGGTTCGGACCATTCAGTTGCAATCTATACTCCGGTACTTATGGATTTGGACCAAAACCTTTTGGTCTCTGCTAAGGAAACTTTGGGCTTGTTTATGGTAGTTATGGATCTGATTTTTCTGGGGGATCGAGCGGCATCATCTCTGGATCAGTGGTTTGGGGTGGATTGGTGGTTTCTGGGGGTGGCGACTGGGGTTGTGGTGGTGATGGAGGGTGATCAGTGATGATGGTGGATGGAAGGGTGTCAAGCTCGGTCGTCCTGAATATGGATGATTGGGGTTTCTCGGACCGCTTAGCGAGTGCAGGGGATGGTGGATGAAAGGGGTTGGGGGTTCATAAATTTTCTCGGTGAGACCCCAGTTCTGAACTTCTTCGCCATTAATTCATTCATGAACACAACGCTCTAGATCTTGTTGACATCCTTACCTCTCAACATGGCTTTCTCTGGCAGCTGTGGGAAGATTGACAATGTTCTTTTCTTCTGCTCTAGTGGTTGTGTCTCCTCTTCCTCCTTAGAGTTCATTTCTGCTAGAGCTTCTTTATTTGGTGCCTCTGAGCCTGAGATCAGTCCTACCCCTGCTTCTTTTCCTTTATTATTCAGCAGCTCTGTAGGCAAAATTTAGTGCATCCTCGACTTGCGCAGGTTGCATTTAACTCCTGGCCATGAAATTACCTCTTTGTCTAAGGCCTCCTCATCTAAGTACAATGACAACATCCTTGAATGGAAGTCCTCCCTGTTGGCATGCCTCGACCATACAAACGTATGATTTCGGTTCATGTTGAAGGCAATGTTCCTCGTGTTTCAGTTGAGGAGCTCCTGCGAAATTTGCAACCTGTTCGTTGCGTCAATGAGTCTGTTATACCACTTGGAGAACATCATGTTGTTGAAGGTCATGTTCTCCGAGTCCTCCCTGGAATGCCAAGTCTCAAACATCTTTTCCAAGCGCCCCTTGTTTGTTAGTGCCAACGGTATTCCAGCGGGTGGCTTCCACTTTAGCATTGCGAACGCCATCAATAGCTATCCATATGTGAAGGTTATTCCCTTCTCATGTGCTTCCTCACAAGCCATGAGTATTTCCTCCAATAAGTAACTACACCAATTGAATACGGCACCATTGGCGCAAAAATCCGCTACAGATAATGCATCCAGTGTGCATTCTCCCTTTTAATACGACCTCATAACCTTGTTTTCTATGATGTAGCAATCAATTCTAACTATCTCTGGTAGTATCGGGCCAATTTTGGTTGTGCGCCCCCCCCTCTGTGTGTGGAATATTTTATAGAGACTGGGCTCCCCTTTCTTTTTTTCATGCTTGCTGGGACCGTGGAATCCTTTAGACACGTCCTCACCTTTGAGGGAAATTATAGTAAGCTGGTGAATGTCATCAGCATGGATTGGATACTTCCTATCCAACCAGAGACTTCTGTCTTGCACCATGTTGATCAGGAACTTGGTGCACCGTGCAACATCGCCAGTGGTACCAAACACTGGTAAGTCTTTGAGGTTCATGATAGTTGAGTTGAAGAGGTTGATGAATTTGGGCTTTGGCACAAACTGCATGCCTCCCAACTCATCTAGAGAGATACTCCAGAAGATGTCTTTGTTCATCTAGGGGAACAAGACTGGATCTGTTAAGTCAAGATCAAGGAGCTTGACCTGCACCACCTTCCCCTTGAGATCACCCACGACCTCGACTCGAGGGTCTCAGGGATCATCTGGTACTGCGTCTTTGGAGATGGTGCCTCAAATTCCTGTAGCTCTCGGAATTGTGGGCTCTGAGTTATCAAAAAATTATGTGGTGAAATAAGGATTGGGGATCACAACTACGGGTTTCAGGATTGCAAAGGCTTGCTTGTTCTACAGAATTCAAAAATCGCTAAGTTATTTCTGAAAACAATGCATTCCACGGTGAGTTCTCAGAGCCTTATACTTGGGCTTAGACAGCAAGTTCAGTAATAACTGTTGTTCATCATGACGCTATGGATGCAACTTGGATTTGAGTTTTCCAATGGGATGGTTTAACGGGGTAAATCCTGTTGGGAGATTCTGGCATTTACTTGTGCAAGTTGGACAAGGACGTGGCCGATTTCAGACCTTTTCATTTGACGGATGGGAATCCCGACGCGAATACAGATGGAATCTTCGTGTATCACGACTTTATGGCTTAACTGAATTCAAACGGGGTACCGTAATAGCAATAAAGGTTGTGACTAAACTCGGTTCGTGTGGCACATGGACTCAGATTATGTTCGGATTTGTTCTCCCTCCGACCACAAAGGGGTCCCCGTCATATTAATGACTATCATTAATGGGTTATTTATGCTTCTGATCCTGTGCTACTGAGTAAGAATTTCTACATCAAACAATACTTAAACAGAAAAGGAAATGAACTACATGTCGTGGTGCAATACTGCACACATCGACTTTATTAGCTGAATTTACAAAAATTGAAGAAAACTCAAATATAACTACTATAAATTCTCCTTCAAACTAAATCAACAGTCCTTTTAGCTCAGTTCTGATACATATAGGGTTTCAGGCGATCGCCATTCATACCATCCAGTTGCGCAAGTCTGACTACTCCAGAAGGTCGGATCTTCACAACTATAAATGGTCCCAACCAATGCATGTGCAACTTGCCAGGATGCTTCTGGTACCGAATGTCATAGAGTAGGACCTTGTCTCCTTGCTCAAATACTTTAGTTTTAATGTGTCTTTCATGCCAAGATTTTTGCCTTGCTTTCTCAACAGACTGATGGAAGTCTGCTAAAAACCTGGTCTCTTCGAGTTCTTGTAACTCCATGAGTCTCTACACAAATAATTCTTCCTCCGACATATGGGTGATATGTGCAATGTACAAACTCAGAGTGATGAATTTTACAGACACCAGAGCATCTTTCCCATAAACCAGTTGAAATGGTATGTACCTGTGGATTTTCTTTGTGGTTTTCCTATAAGCCCATAGTACTATTGGAACTCTCTCATCCCAATCCTCCCGACTTGCGCAACAGACCTTTGTTAACCCTCTCTCTAGAATCTCGTTGAATGCTTCTAGTGTTCCATTGGCTAGCGAGTGGTAGGGGCTAATTTTTTTATGTTGGATCAAGAACTTTTTTGTAAGCTTTGCTATAGTGCTACTAATAAAATGAACTCCTTGGTCACTAGTTAGACTCCTAGGACATCCAAATCGAGCGATAATATTCTCAAAAATGAACCTAGCAGAAGTATCGGTCGAGCAATCCTGAACAGTTTTTGCCTCCACCCAATGTGTAAGGTATTCAGTTGCGGTAATAATGTACCTAGCCTTTGAATGCTTAGTTGTGGGGTTGATCGGTCCAATGAAGTCAACCGCCCACTTCTCAAATTCTTGTAGAGCTTGAAATGGTTGAAGTGGTAATTCATCTCATCATGATGGCTTACCCACTCTTTTACAAACGTCACATGATATAGCATATACCTTTTCATCTTTGAAGAGATTTCCCCACCATAGTCCATCTTGGAGGACTTTTTTTGCAGTGGCCTTTCCTCCTACATGACCTCCCGCAACTCCACTATGGCACTCCCATAGTATATCCTGTCTTTCGTGATCCAAGACACATCTCCTGAGGATACTATCTAGTCCCAATTTATACAATTACCCTGCAATTAATTGATAGTCTACTGCTCTAACCACCATATGGAGTTTCTGGGTTGCAGAATACATTTCTAGGAAGGCACATGTTCTTAATAATACTGCTATGTCTTCCAGGTACTCTGGTATGGCCTCATCCCAGAACAGATCTGCATCTGGGAGCTGACCATCAACTGCTCCACCACTTTCCCTTGACTCTAATCTAGACAGGTGGTCAGGCCCTATGTTTCATTTTCCAAGATTAATAATCACTTCAAAAGAGAATTCTTGAAACAGTAGCAACCAGCTACAAAATATCCCTTCCAACACAGGTTTGTTAACTAGATATTTCAATGCAGAATGATCAATAAAGAACTTAAAATGAGAACCTAACAAATAGAGTCTAAATTTATGCAAAGCATAAATCATGTATAAACCCTCCCTTTCTGTTGTTGTGTAGTTGTGCTTATCTTTTGACAACTTGTTGCTCACAAAATATATAGGATGATCCATGGCTCCATCTCTAGGTTGCGCTAAGATACATCCTAAGGAAATACCTGAAGCATCTACGTGGACGTCAAATTCATTTTCCCATTTTGGGAATATCTGAATCGATGTTGTGTTGAGCTTCTCCTTTAGGATCTCGAACACTTTATCACATTCTGGGATCCAGTGGAACATTTCATCCTTTTTCAATAGATTTTACAGAAGTGCAGTAATCTTCACATATCTTCTGATGAACCTGTGATAGTACCCTGTGTGTCCGAGCGTGATGCGCAACTACTTAGCACTCATAGGTGGTGGCATGTTCACAAATACTGCAACTTTGGTTGGGTCTACTAGTACTCCCTCTCGTCATACTATGTGGCCCAATAAATTTCCATGTGGTACACAGAAGATACACTTTTTGATATTCAATGATATATGAAATTCTCTACATATGTCAAACATTAGACGTAACAACTCTCCATGTTCCTTCAGAAAACTATATATTGTCCAATCATCCATATAGACTTCTATAAACTTGTGAATAAATTCTCTGAAAGTGGCTATTACAATCCTGGAGAAAACTGCAAGGGCATTTTTTAAACCAAATTTCATCACATTGTATGCAAAAGACCCCCATTTTGTTATGAATGTGGTCTTCCTTTTTTCCTCTTCAACAATCCTTACTTGGTGGTACCTTGAAAATCCATTTGTAAATGAGTACGCTTATTTCCCCGCAACCTGTTCTAGCACCTCATCAGTAAAAGTTGTTGGAAAAGGGTCATGCACACAAGCAGAGTTAAGGCTTCTATAGTCTACAATGACCCTGATGTCCTCTGTGCCTTTCTTCCTCTGGATAACTATTGGGCTGACCCATTCTGCTTCTACCACTGCAAAGATAAGTCTAGCTTCCAACTTCTTCTCTATATCCTTCTTAACCTTCTCTTTTAATCTAGGGTTAAGGCGGTATGGCCTATGCCTCACAGGCTTTGATCCTGGTTTTAATTCAATTTTCATTTCTCCCGTGAATCCTTTGATCCCTTTTAACTCTGAAAAGGTATTTGGGAACAAGTCCTCATATTCCCTCAACAAATTATGTATTTCTTGACTAGTTTTCTCATCCCAGTAATCTCCCACCATAGCTATATTAGGTTGTTATGTGGTCCCTATATCGACTTTGTGCAACTTCAATGGGTGATTATAAGAACTATCAGTCTGAGTGGGTATGATGTCCTGGATTTCTCTTTTCCCTTCTATCTCTTTAATGGCTAGGTTTATCAATTCCTCTAAATCATCTGGGCTTTCTGAATATCTTCCAATCTTATAGCATTCTATAGGCTTCTTGTTTGAGGTTAGGTGAAGATTAGTATGAATTTCTCGACTATGTCTTGCACATACCACTAGGTTTGATCTCTGATTACTATTGTCTGTAAAAATAAATTCTTTAATTCTCTGTAGGACTACTTCAAGCTCAAGGTACTTACTTGTAAATGAAAAATACTTGCAAAAGTGATATGCCAATGTTTGCCAGTCGTTGGTCTGTCTTTTGGTTTCTTCATGTATGAACCAAGCTTTCGAGATTGGACCTAGTGAGTAGGGAAATACCTAAACCCAGAAGCAAGAGGGTATTTTCACAACTTTCCACTATGTTACGCATTGTTCAATATGTATTTTAGGATCATATTCTCCCCTGAACAGTTGCATAACCTAGAAATCCGTCTGCATCTTTGATTCCAGCTGCTCCTTATCTTGAAACCAATATTTTATAGCTTGCTTCACATCGTCCCACTTTCTGAGTAAGGCTTTATGATTGGCCCACCATTTGGCAGGGGTGTCCTAGAGGGGTAAATATAGTACTGAGATCATTTGACCCTCCGCTACCTTTTCTTCCATGTTGAGTAGAAAATTGTCAAGTCCTAAGGTACCATCATCTACTGGGTGTTCTCTGAAATCTGTCCCAACCCATCTGGTTGCCCTGACAGTTGTGCATATCCTTGAGAATATTTCGTATGAGCCTTGCTGCCAACTATCAAATTCCAATTCATAATCTTCGTCCACCAACTGTATACTCCTCCAACTTACCGATCCATTAGCAGTAGGATTTATGTAATCTTCTCTTGTTCCTAATGTTACAGTGTACAAATGATCCAAGTCTTCTCCCTCCATAAATTTTTTTGTTGGCTCCGTATATATGGGACCTACATACGGATACAAGGGTTGAACTACCTTGATCCCTTCTGCCTCAAATGCATAGTGTCTTTGTTTAGGTCGATCACTGCATAGTTTTCATAGGTCCAATCAATCCCAAGTAGTGCAGGGTAAGGGTCCTTATCTCCCATGATCTCAATCACCTCAAAGTCAGCTATAGTCTTCACTCCCACAACATCTATTTCCACATTCTCTAGTCTTCCTATTGGGAAAACACAATATTGTTTGGCCATCCTTAGTTGGATTGGGGAATATGTCAACTGGGGTTTTCCTAGGGCTTCCCAAGTCTTTTTAGGCAGAATGTTCACATCAGATCCTAGATATAACATAACATCCTTAATCTCAAATTCGTCTAACTGGGCTACTAGTCTAAATTATTTTCTAGTCTATACTTTCCTTCTCTGCACTCTCTGAGTACTCTTCTTAGGAGATTCGTCATTATTCCTCCTTATGTGGGTTCTTCATTCCCTAAAAATAGGTATAGCACATTGCCCAACTTAACTGTTAATTGATCATTCCTGAGAATATTAGAGAATAATTGAAACCAAAGGTTGACTGCATTTTGAGGTTGCTCAGGTTGTCTCAGTGTGACTACAGGGTTTTTGGGTGCAGTGGGTGAAGCAGGGACTTGTGCAATCTTAGGGTAAACAATAGGTTGTGGGGGTTTCTCTTGCATCTCAAGGCTAGGGATATTCTGAAATACTTCTATGGAATTTAAAAAAAACAACTTTTGTTTTAGAGGGTCATACATGTCTTCTTTAGGTGTTGATTTCTGGATCTGAGGTAGATTATCAGCATCAACTCCTGTATTTTCTCTTCCTCTAGTGACGATATTGAGGTTGGGAAATTTTCCTTTAATAACTCTCTTGATTTTTGAAATGATGATGTTAGTTCCTCGTTGACGTACCCAATTTTCCCATTTTGCAATTAGTTATGGGCAGTCTTTAGTTGTGTGCCCATTGGTTCTACAATGAAAGCACCATGGTCACCTCAGATGAGGAAATTCTCTCTCCATATGGCCTTTCTCATCACATTTATAACCTCTACTTGGCCCTCTTCCCCTAGTTCTTCCTCCTCTGAAGTCTCCTTTGACTCTACCTCCTCGACCTCTTCCAATCCCTGAGGGTTTTCATTCACTCTGAATGTTGTTTGGTCCAACCTGTCTACAAGTGCATCCAACACTCTACATTGATTGGTAGTGTGTGTGGTGGATGCGCAAAACTTACAGTGCATAGGATTTGGTACTGTCGAATATTTCTGCATAATGGGGCACTGTCTCAGCCCATGCCCATTGATTCGGCAAATCTCACAATACTCAATTGTTGTTGTTGCTTGGATCCCTAGAAAAGCATGATATGGGGTGGGGTTATGGAATGGTAATTTCGCAGATACTTGCGTAACTCCTGTCGTGGTTCCTCGTGAGGGTCCCATCAGATTCTAAGGAGGTCCCTCATTCCTGGACATTCAATTATCAGATGTCCTTTTGTGTAACATCTAGTACACCAGACCTGCGATCATACCGGTCTCGATATCGTTAATTCTTGAATATTTTCTGTAAGCCTTGATATTTACCCTTGTAGTTGCGCCAAATTTTCCTCTACTGGGGGTCTGGTCACTCTCAGCATCCCAGGATATCCCACCATGGCTTCAATATTCATTGATTGTTCCAAGGCATCTATCAAAGTGGTTATCCATTGTTGCGTTAGTGGAATCTGTGTCAAAGGTAGGAATCCCTGAATATACCATTCTCTTTGATGTTCCTCACAGATTGGATGTGATAACCTCCCTATCTCATCTTTAAACTATTGTTTGTATTCCCAGGTTGATTCACCTTCCCTTTTTTGAATCTCACATAACTCAAACAAAGCCTGTTGCTCTGACTGAGGTAGCTTTAAATCCGCTATGAACCTTTTCCTTACCTGGCCAAGTGTGAATTCTTGACCTTGCATTCCTGGCACTCTTGGCTCAATAATATTCATGTATCATTTGAGAGCATGACCTCTCAAGGTAGTCTGGAACTCAACCAACTTATTCGCATTCGGAGTCCCTCTAGATCTCCAGATTGCTTCGCACAAGAACCAGTGTTGCTCCACATCTTCATCTCCCTTACCCCATAATTATGGGTATCAAGCAATTGAACCTTTCGCATGACCAACTATTGTTGATCTTGGTGCTCCTATCAAAATGAAACCTAACGGTCCTGCTTACAATCTACCAGGGGATCCCAATATCCTCCATGTACTCACACTTCCTGGTTGTGACTGACTAACTAATTGTACTAGAATAGAACTATCATAAGAGAGTAGTATCAAACTTACCACTTATATAGAAGACACTTGGGGTATGGGCGATTTGGGGCTGGCACCACTAGCTTTAAGGCGGTTTTCTTTGATCTAGGGTGTCTAGTTTTCTTCCTTTGGAGCAGTCTCTTCGGTCGGATTCCCAATCTTTCCTGTCATTGGGGCTGAATCTTCTCTTTCTTATTCAATATCCATGTTGGCTTCCTTCTCTCTTACTTCTACACCTTCTCCTTCTTGTCCACCCTCCTGGGGACTTATTTCTCTCTGTGCTTCTCTCTCACTTAATCTTTGACTGGCCAATCTTTCCTGTCTTCTCATCTTTCGCATCTCTTCCATTTGTCTTTCCTCTACTTCTCATGGTATGACTTCTTTCCACAACTTCTCGGATGGTCTTGCTGCTTTCTTTATCTTGTTGTGCCACCACTTCTCAACTTTGGCAGCTCTTTTCAAGGCTCGCCCATCTCTTGAGTCCATTTCTTGTTGTTTCCCCCACTTATCAAATAACCCTTCCCCTCTCTCAGTCCATGACTCCACCCCAACCTCGCCCTACCCCAAGTGAGGGTGTTTATGTTTCCATCTCAGTCGGGGACATAGTCAACATCCCCTCTTCCATCAAGAAAACTTTAATCCACGGGGGGATTTCTCTCAACAGTCTTCCCCTTGCATATTTTTTGTAATCCGCCTCTGCTCGTGAAAAATATTGGTGATTCTCGGTTGAAAACTAAATAATGTATCCTTCTAATGTGGTATTGACCTAGAAATGAATCACTTGCGTGACTGGACAATCCAACCGACGAAGTGCTACAATCTTTTTTATATCCCAAGTACAGGTCCTCTTAACTCATTCTTGGAACTCTGGAGCTTCTTGGAGCCTATCTATCCAGTGGAAAAATTCTTTTGGGAACTTAACCCATAATATCTCGTACTGGTCACTCAATCTTTCTGAGTAAAAGAATACCTCTAGAGTATCTTTCATAGATTTTCCCCTTAGCTCCGCTTCTTTCCATATGAAGGCGTCGCAATTTCTCTCCCACCATTGGTCAATATTAGATCTGTGAATCTGTGGAATCATTCTCCCTACAGGTTCCCTTTTACCATAGGTACCGACAACGGAACCATTTTTTTGGCGCAAGATGATCAAACCAAGGTCCTTCTCAGGCTACCAACAAAAGGTACCGTGTAGTCTAGAGCACTAGCAGTTTCATCTCCTTCGAAGAGAAGAAGTCTCACTTGAAGCGCTACTGAGACAAAAGGATAGGGGAGGGAAAGGAGAATACTTAGGTGGGTTCACAGAACCTTCAAGATTCATCCTAATCTTGCGCAAGACATCTAACTATAGAACAGATCTGAACTCATATGCGCAAGAACTGAAGCTACTTATGTTGCGGAAAAGCATTCAAACACATAAACATCATGCATATCTTATGAAACATAAAGAAGTAATGTAAAGATACAATGCAATAGTATAAACATAGAATGATGCAACATATTTTGAAATTTTGGGCCCTTTTCATATATTATCTTCATATCTTTTCCAGTTACAACCTCATAATTACAAAGTAGTTCTCTATTACAGAATCCTGGCTCTGGACCCATCTCGCAGAGTTCTAATTCCCAAAATGGTGTACAAATTACATTACAGAACTCAAAATCCGACTTCTCAACAGTAGACAACAACAACTATGACCAAAACATTACACTTGCGATATTAACCAACCCTTCTACAATTATGTTCCTCCATATTTATAATCTAAGTCGTGTCTTCTGGCTTTGGCTTGCACGCTTTCTTGTTCTGTTACAACTGATTTTGCTTTGCTGGCATTGCGTTGTCCTTTTCGCAACTGATTTATGTTACTTCTCCTTTCTCTGATGTCTAGCTTCTTCTATAGCTTACACAACTCATACTAGACCAAAACTGGGATTGTAATCCTTCTTGCGCAATTTCTCATCCAAAAACGAAGGGCCCAACACAAACCTAACTACCATGGTATTTTAACTCCCATAAAGAAATTATCAGACTCTTCAAATAAAGAAACCCTGGAAATTGGGCTAAAGAAAAATGGCCAATCACCTTGTGACCCTTGATTGCTAACTACCCAATCTCTTGCATAGATATTTACAACACCTTGACACTATCAAACCCCACTACATGCAACAGAGAATATTGGAAAACAGCCAACAAAGGAGACATTCATGAAGAGAAAGAAAACATGGGGTTGGATCCTTCAGCTCTAAGAGACAAATTCACGGGTTGTTGATGCATATCAAAGGTAGAGGTAACCAACCCTCCAAGTCACCAAAATACTCTCCAATTCGTTGATGTACATTCATAATATAGCTAAATAAAAGGTTATGGAAGAGTAAAATATATTTTAGAAAGATTTAAGACTTGCTAAGTGTAAGTCTCTCATATAGAGCTACAATGTATTTTGATATAATTGTAAGCTTTCTAGATTTGAGGTCCGACTTGACAAATTCTCTCACTACATATCCAATTACAACACTACCACCCACAATAACATATTTAAAAAAAATTTATGCCATCACAATGTTAGATGGAATGAATCAACAGAGTGTTGAGGGAACTCAAAACTCACACCATGTCAAACACTAGCAATTTGTTGTATCTCTAAAAAAACGTTAAAACATTGTAAAGACTAGTTAAAATTCCTTCTCATTTCATAACATCATTTTCTTCATTCTGATAACCAAGCTAACTGTAATGTAAGTCTCATGTTTACATGTTAAAAAACAAATAAATAAATACACACACATGTACATCCTTGGAATAAAAATACACTTCATGTACATTTTTATTTCAAGGATGTACATGTACTTGAAGTAAATTTGTATTCAAAAGATGTGGATGTGTATGTGTCTTGGATGTGCATGAAGTTTATTTTTATTTTAAAGATGTGTATGTGTATTTTATTATTTTATTATTTTATTAAGGAAACATGAAATTTACATTATAGTTAGTTAGTTTGGTTATTGGTTATCGTAAAAGTGTTAAGAGGGATATGAGGGTGGGGGAGATATTATACAAAACATAAGTGGGGGTAGGGGTGAGATATTATGTAAAACACATGAGGGTGGGGATGAGAGGAGATATTAGGTAAAACATAAGTAGGAGTAGAGGGATACTATGCAGAAAAGGTAGGACATTAATATGATTGAACTTTGAGATTGCATAACCAAATTATAGCGTCGAATTTGTATCATGAAATATTAGTGCATCGGTGACACACCATTTACACTTTGATCTATGTTGAAGTTATCCATGACAATATGCATTTTACACCGATGATCTGTTGTATTATACAAATCTAATACATTGATAAAATTTGCACACTCATATTTATATATTTATTTGGAAAAATTAGGACTCCTTAAATAATAAGCTTAAATTTGATTCATCATTATAGTTAGCACTCCAAATTGTGTGAGTAACTCATAGTACAGTAAACTCTCATAATATGTTTACATATCCTTGCTTATTGGTTTGCATTTCATCATTATAATAAGTACTCTAACTTAAAAGTAAAACACGAACAATAGACTCTGATGGTATGTTTACCTATTTTTACTATGTCACCAATATTTTCCACATGTTTATGAGTGATGAAAACATATGGAAAATTTAACTCAATTAGTCTCCTTATTCAAGTTGAATAAGGAAATCATACAATCATGAAGGTTTTTTAAAGATACTTAACTTGTGTTATGAGGAACTGTATTTCTGTGCATGGAAAAGCCACCTACCTTTATGGGTATGGACTTTTCACCAAAATGTAAGTAAGAAAACCACCGACCAAATGCCCAAGTGACATTTGTGTGCATGAGAAAACCACCGACCTTTTATCAACCAAAACTTTAAACTAGAGTGAGGGGTCAAATAATATTAGTATGGAGTTGTCACATCTAAGCGATTAAGTGGAAAATCGAATAATATTAGTTTGGAGTTGTGCCCATTTTTGCTTATGATGAGGATTTTAATCCAGATTTTAGATTGAGACATTTGACAAGATATCATAAGAAATTTTAGATTGAGACATTTGACAAGATATCATAAGAAATTACGGGATAAATGAGTCAATATAGAATTATCGCAACCAAAAGGAACACATAACAATCGAATTAGCAACTGCTTTTTTAAAGAAAGTGTTCTAGAAAGTGCCCACTTTCATTGACCATACAAATAAGTATATTTATTAAATTTAAATTATATTAAACTTTATAAATAATAAAAATGGTTAGTAAATGTAAGTTAATGAATTTATAAAGGAAAATATAACACTAAAATTTAAAAAGAGAAAAGTACATTATTAAACTTGGAAAAAGATAAAAATAATTTGAAAGATTATTGATAAAAGACTTAAAAAATTAATAATAATAATATTTTTTTAAAAAGATTATCAATTAAACTTGGAAAAAGATAAAAATAATTTGAAAGATTATTGATAAAAGACTTAAAAAAAAATAATAATAATAATATTTTTTTTTTAAAAGATTATGAAAAGCAAAAAAATTTACATGATTTTCAAAGTAGATTTTTACAAATTTTCTATAATATTGATTTATTTTATTATTAAGAATAAAAACTAATTTCATTATTTATAAAATGATATACAATAATTCTTAGATAGGGTGGTAACATGATACCACTCCATAGTATCATAGTGTATAAGGTAGAAGTGTTGAATTGTTTCAACTATTAGTGCATAGGCATGATAATGTGGGAGGATGGGTGGAGTACGAGCTTCCCTACTCCAACAAGTGAATCGATTACTCCAACAATGAAGATGGGGTGGGAGTACGAGATTCGGGCCTGGAATTGGACATCAAACCTCTCTTATTTTGTTATATTTCAAATGATGTTGGATGTCTTGGTGCTCCGGTAAATCATATAGAAACTATAATGAAGGAGGAGTGGGAGAACATGACTCATGGTGGTGATGGTTTTCTTAAGCGGCAAAGGATCGCTCAGATGAGGATTAATCTATGTGGGGATGATTTGGGATCCTTGACGAGTGGGCATAGCTTCCTTTGCAAGGTAGTGGTTCTCAGGATCGTCTATTGGTTTTCCTATCTAGATTTGTTCTTGATTTTTCAGCTCTGTATGTGTGGTATCTACATGGCCTTCTGGGGCTCTTGGGTTCTTGCAGGTAGTTTCCCCTTTTTCTATTGAGTTGTGGCTTGAGTGGGGTCAGTATCTCAAGCATAGGCGTGGGATTTCAATTTTAGGAGAAATTTTGGCTCCCCTTGGCTCTCTGAGGAACTATCATTCTCTTAGCCTAGGTTTTTCTTTTCTTACAACCCTCATTAGGTCTCCCTCCCCTAAGGGGGCGTAACTTCAGTTGCAAATCTTTTCCTATTGTTGTCAGCATAAGGGAGGTAGGGTCATTCTTCTTCTAGGTTCACCTTCTTCTCGCCTTCGCTCTTCTAATATCATGACGAAAGACAAAGCGGCTACATGCATTTCAAAATATAGTGCACGTGGGGCTAGGAGGAGAGGTCCATGTAATCCCTCTCCAGCTAGGAGGGCCAACCTATGGTCTCAACAAACATGGGCAGAGAGGGTCATGGACTAGGCTAGGCAATTTTTCAATAGAGGTACATCCATGAAAACTCAGTAAAGGATGGAGGAGCTTGTGAATCAAGCATTACAAAAAGGGTCACTGAATCCAAAGCATATGATAAAGAAATAATTCTAAGAGTGGGTTTCAGACCCTGGATTCTCAAGATCTATATACACCACAGTATTTTGAACAATAGAATTATATTGGTTAGAAAAAACCCTCATTGCACTTTCCATGGAGGATAAGGAGGATAAGCAGGAGGAATCCTTGGACAAGATTAGATGACTAGAAGTGAAGTTTAATGTCATATGCAAGGTGGCTTTTGGTATCAACTTCAAGGTGATAGATTGGGATCCAGCCAAGGATAAGGATATAGTCGAGGTGGTTGGAACTTCGATATCTCTAGGAACCAACTCCAATGCAATTATATTGGACGATGCACTTGGAGAAGACATAAAGGGAAAGGCTAAGGTGTATGAAAGTCTCAGAAAATATAGCCCAACTAAAAGATCTCATAGTTAATCATGCTACCATGCAGTATTAGCTCAGTGTTTTACTTGTCTATCATTTTCTTTTTCAATTTTGATTTGAACTTGGTTTATCACGAAGGTATATGGATTTCCCCAAACAATATAAGTATGCTAGTTGATTTTTTTCTAAGGTTTGGTTTCCATTTCGGTAGGCCTCAAACAACCATGAATGTACAAATTTTTGTATAATATTAATATATAAGTAGATTAGTTTACAAAAAAAAACTATATACAATAAAATTGTATAAATATACGAGTATTTTTCCTTGGGTAAGATATTAAATTGTAATCATGATATAATGTGGTTCATGTATGGGATTAAGGTTAAATGTTGTTTGAAATCGCATGATCCCACTATTAGAATATAAATGGATGTGCTCATTTTACCATTGACAATATCACTATTGTCACCCAACCATAGGCCGAAGCCACCCTCTGAGCACCTTAACCTTAACAGAGAATCACTCTGGAAGCAAACCCTAGGCTAGATAGCCAAACAAAGGGTAGTGAACCTTTCCGCAAGGATAGCGT